>CABEEJ010000382.1:71399-100826 GCA_901482245.1 Timema douglasi | reverse complement strand
GGTGCTGACTGACAGCTCACAGCTGACTTCTGACAGTCAACATTTAGGTATATACCTAAATTTTGACTGTCAGAGAAGTGACAGCTGTTAGACACATGTTTTTGCAGATCATATGGTTTGGCATAGGGATACATAATTTGTTCTAGTAACTTTTCAAAGCCGTGAGCTGTCAGATGTGAACTGTCAGTCAGCACCAAAGAAGTCATGGGGCTACTGTATATTCCATTCACGATAGGTTTTTACCTGGATGACAGTTCGAAAATCATATGTTTAGGTTTTGGGTTGCCAACACTTGTAAAAGATCACAGTTTTGTTATAAATGTAAAGATCTTTAATTACCTGTTATATATATTACATTTAAAATAACGTAAACTTAAGTTTTTTCATTTTTTTAAATCATTTCTTTTTGTCCTACTCGAAACAATATTTTAAACACAATTAAAAGTACTTATTTTTCGTTTTGGAACGTTACTGATTTTGTGTAATATAGTGCATACATCAATACCTTTTAATACAGGCATCGTATTTACTTGGAAAAGAGAAAATTGTTGTCATTTTTTTTACATACAATACATGAGTTTATGATTATATTATCGTATTTTGAAATATTTAACTGAATAAAGTATTTTCATCAACTGCGTGTCAGCATCATTGTAAAAAACTTGTTTACCGTTATGTTCAATCACATGGTTTAAATTCGTCACTCGCCATTTTGAGGCTATGTTCGTTAGAAGTTTTTGTGAAAGGGGTGTGAATATTTTTTTAAGTGGAATAAAACGATAAATAAACTTTGTGTCCGACCTAAAATAAATATATAAATAATATTGGCCTAAATAATTGTGGTTAACTATCACATTAATATATTACCATCTGTTTTCATTACAGTCATCCAAAGTGATAGATGTCAGCTGTTGGCGTAGGAATTACTTCTAGTAACATTTCGAGCCGTCATTCAGGTAAACTTATCTCGTGAATGCCTTACAGTTAATTTTCAACATTATCTTATCATTCCCACAACGTTTTATTTAAAAATAATATTTTGAGTATCTATGCATTATAAAATATCGATATCATTTAAAAATATGCTAATTTAACAAATTGCCTCGATATTATTCAAACCGTAATGGGCTACCGTGATGTTGGCCCCTCTTCCCCCAATGTAAACATACTATTTGTGGGTTCATCAAAACGGAACAGACGAAAATTTTTGCGTAACAATACAGAACAAAGATTGTAATCATAAAAACTTGAGTTTTTCATAATGATAGTCCAATTACGGACGTAAATGACGGATATCCAGCCAGAAATGTAATCGAAGACCACTCTACTGAATGTACAGAAGCCCCATGGCTTCTTTGGTGCTGACTGACAGCTTTAAAAAGCTACCAGACCAAATTACGTATCCCTACGCCGAACTAGATGATCTGCAAAAAAAAAAATGTTTTTAGCATCTGTTACTTTTTACCGCCAAAATTTAGGTATATACTTAAAAGAAGACTGTCGGCTGTGAGCTGTCAGTCAGCACCAAAGAAGCCATGGGGCTACTGTATTGCTCTTTTTGTAAGTTTATCAACTCGTCCAGGCCCTTGCTACTCTGATGCTTCATCACTGACCAGCAAACGAAATTATCAAACCCTAAGTTCACACAGTTGACCCACGCAGTATCAGCTTACGTCTGTGCCTCTGTGCCGAGTCAACAAGGCTGCTTGCCGTACACTACCATAATAAAACTGAAGTCATGTATCCATGCGAAGCTCTAGAGTTGCCTGTGGTAGTAATGCCCTTCAAGTAAAACTATGTTAATGTGGACAGCTACGCTATTACTTTTATATCCCAAACCCCTATAATACCCCAGCAAATACTTAAAAACTTATTTACATATGACAGAGACCTATTTTAATTATATTATAAAGTGCATTAGAAAGGTCTCATGATTTTCTAACAGATAGCGATCATATTTAAAGATTAGGACATTCCCCTATTCCCCCTGTACCCTTCATAAGTAATAGGCTCTAGGTGCCGCCTCCCCAAACCAACTTCTTCGCCTACTTGGTAGGCCGTAAACCGCCACTGCGGAAAATTTACCGGAAATTGTTCATCTACAGGACTTGGAACTATCTTGTAACTGTCTCATCTAGACTCTGGTAAACAAACACCCGCCACTCATGATCCGTATAAATAATAAAACTTATTTTAACGAGGTTTTGTAGCGACCGTGAATAAACGACACAATGCAGTAAAACTTGACACTTTTAATTGTTGTTTAGCTTGCAACTGCCATACACTGGCTGCTAACTGGCTATGATACTGATAGCAACACTGGATTGTACTGATGGGGGTTAAAGTCTTGCCCTTTCTTGCGGTTCGGGGTCTTTGGTACTACTCCAGACGGGGCCAAGTCAGACCAGTAATAATGTACTCGCTCGCTTTAGTACCAACTCAGGGTTGATAAACGCCTGCAAAAGTTAGGGAATTTTGTGTGACAAATAAAAGTCAAGAAAATATGTTTTTTAAAGCCATGGGAAATTAAGGCTATTATAAAAATATTTATCTAAATACAAAGTAGAGCATAACCCAGTGTAAACTATCGGTTTTATCTAAATTTCGTGTAATTTTGTGAAGAGTACAGATTTGTTTGACTTGTTGTCAAAGATTTAATATAAAACAGTAAAAATAAGATATCTTATTTATATCTTATCGTGTAAAGTACACTGTTTGGTATGGAAATCCTGGAAAAAAGTAAGTTAATTTCGCAACTGAAATCGGATATTAAACCTTCAAGAAGAACTTCAGATACGGGCATAATCGTTCTAACATTTTCACAGCAACCATTAAGAGATTTAAAGTAACTCATTATGTTTTATGAGCACAAAAAGTTCAGAATCCAAGGTTTATCGTCTTCCTTTCCAGCTTATCGGCTGTACAACCAAAACACGAAGGAAAACGAACCAAAGGAATTCGTAAACGCTACCACTTTCAAGAAAGCGATAAGAAGCAATGCTCCAACATTGTGACTGATTGGTGATTAATACACTGGATAGTGGATATCATATCTGAGGGGAACTGCTTCACTACTATCGGAAAACAGCGCTGTCATTTTCTTGTTTTCGTGTGTTCAATATTCCCTCAAGAAAAGTTTAATAACGCTGGTTCGTCGACGTTGCCAGTAGCTCCTTCTCACTCCAGCACACCACCTTCAGACATAACTTCTTCGCGCGTCAAGTTATTTGATCTGCAGCTGTCACTTTTGATAGATAAAATAACACTAATAATAAAATAAAATTTTATCAATGATGACTGCTGGAGGGTACAGGGGAAAAGGGGGTGAAATCCAATTTTCTAAACTCTAATTGAGTTAGTGCTGCCAATTGTTAGACAATCACAAGACATTTCTAATGCACTTAATAGTGTGGTTAAAAGATGTTTTTGTCATATTAAAATTAGTTTAAAAAATGTATTTGTTGGAGTTCTTATGGGGTTCGATGTATAAAAGTTGTTCCGAAAAATATGTTTCATGTGACTTTACGCATATTTACCCTGTAACCTGCTGAATTTTCTAAAAAGTTGGTTTCTTCTTACAGTTGGTGTCTAAGGATGATGCCGGGCACCCGCCAGCTGTTGTTTGGCACATTGATCTGTGTGTTCTTGATCCTCCCAGCATCCGGACAGGACCAGAGTAAGTTGCATAATATTAGACACACACTTTGATCCTATTGGTGGCGGACATAGTAAAGATGGTTGCGCTTCAGACGATGATTGAAGAGTTTGTTTGAGGTTATTTATTTACTATAGCAGACACGTGGAAGGCTATAACCCACTAGTTACTTGCGTTCGAATTCTGGAGAGGTCTAAAAATAGTTTTTAATTAACTGGGCGCTGATAACAATGGTGCCCGTAAAAACGTATTAAATCTAGCACTGTCTATCTAATTTCAAGGAGGATATTCTATAAAATTGGCCTGGACATCGACATCATCCTGTTTTAAATCTTACATCAAATCACTGCCACTTTATCTACTTCTTCTTTGAAGACTTGATCGTGTCTTCTATAATTTTGATTTTTTTTTAATAGTGAATGCGGGCACAAGTAACGTCATCCTCGTTAAACATTTTGCTTTTGAATGGATTTTTTTGTCTATTCATTGGGGATGAGGGAAGCTTGTTGCTGACACCTTGTCGGTTCAATGGGAATGCGGCATTATACAACACTCAAGTGTATTATGTTACAAAATAGCATTGTTTTTATAACATGTTTTATATTATAGGGCCCCTACATGATCAGTCTTCGCGCCATCATTTTTATCAGTTTTCAGCTCCTGCGTGTAACACCATGGATGATAAGAAAAAAGGCATGCGTGGGCAGTCTATGTTTGTTTGTTACTGAGACTGAAGGAAATACTGACGAGCGCGCGGTCAGTTAGTCACACTGTCCGTAAGGGGCGCACACATAAATTCTTAGGGGATGTCCACAGTATAGAATTTACAGGCCAATAGTCAATCCAATCCATTACTCGTATAAGACTCATACTTTTGAACAAATTTCAAATTACTTAATGAGGCTGTATACACACAAACTATAACGAGACATTGGGCTATTTTCAACCACTGCTTTAAGATGATTTAACATTGATAAATCATTGGTTTTTATATAATATTTTATTTATAGGCTACTTCATGTTTGCCAAGGGAGGGTCCGGACCCACTGGAACCCCCTCGTATGTGTGCCTCTGTTGTCAGTCTTACTAACAGTCTCTCCCACCACTTGCAAGAATGATGGACTTGACTGATCGTGTGGAGGCCCTACTACATCTTTACTTTGTTGCTTATGAACGCAACGCATGTCCATCGGTGAAGGTTTTTAAAGTGAAGTTTGTTTTGCAAACAAGTGGTGTTCAGTCCATAGTGAAATATTCTTATCAGCTTTTCGGGTTGTTTCTTTTTCTAATTTATATTATTTTGAGAAACTTTACCCCTAAGTATCTTTTCATAGGTACATAATATAAAACTAAACTATGCAAAGAGTTGAAGTAGCGAGCCGATGGGAAAGAACCAACCAGCCCAGCTTTTGTTGACACGTTAATAATTCTTCGTAGTTGGTAGACCTGACACCTTTCAACATACTGCAAACGTTTGTTGAAGATTATGCACGAAAATGTAGATTGTAGATAGTAAAGTGTTGTTTCTTTCAAGACCTGCCCTTCTTTGTCGGCGTCTGTTGTGTGTGTTCTCAGAATTACTTTGAAGTTGGGGTTACGCGCCGACTTAATCTTTCTCCTCTCTCTCGAAATAACCGCGGTTTACATAATTATCAGGTTGGCGAGTCAGGGCCAAAGATAATTTTATTTATTTTTTAACCTAATTGTATCTATACTTGAATAAAACCACAGTCTAAAGGCTTGTTAATATTGTAACACAACATGTTGGCCAACACGACCCCAACAGTTTGTATTACAAATAAACGCACTCTCAACTTGTTGGGGATGTTCGCCAACATGTCGGTGTTGGGATAGCCGGTTGTAGCCAACAAGTTGTATTAGGTTGTATTGTATCATTTGTTAGAGATAATAAACGACCAACCCAACATGTTGACCGATTCGGGAGGTTCTGCGCATGCGCTATTGAATTACGTTTAGCAACAAAAAACTTCGAACCCCCTACCGTTTCTTGTTTCTTGCGTTTTGGTTTTTTCTGCAAGCGTAAACTCCCTGTCAACACAATAAATGAAGAAACAAGTAATCGGCAAGTAATATGTCGCTATCCATGGCTATAAATATATAGACTGATTAAATAAAGGGCGAAGGACCCAGAATGTTGGTCCAACAATTGGCGACAACAAACGCAGCTTACATTTCCACATGTCTTGTATGCCTACATGTTGGGTCCCTCTTTTGTTACATAATAAACGAGGCTCAAGGATAACTGTTTTTTTTAATGTAGAGTATAAAACCTTGACAAAATGTAATTTTATTGACTGTTAAGTCTACTGACATGAGCACACGGAATAAGGCCTTGGGGTTATCTCTGTTCTACCCACTTAAAATCGAGATACCCGGCAATTCCTTGGTTTATTTAGTCGGATCAAAGTAGTTTTCGTTTGAATTGCCTTGCAAATTTGTTAGGGGCGCCAAAACTAAGTTTGGCGGGTAGACTTGTCTGCCTACTGAGCTAAGGGTCCCGGATTCTATTTTCAGCACAGACAAAAAATATCATCAGTGAAATTAGAGTTTAGCTACCTTTAGAATGATTAATAGAATTATGGATGACTGTGAGTGATATCTGTTCTAAAGTTAAGTTAGTTTATTAGTCGTGCATTATAATTAATTCATTCACAAAGTGCACATTAATATCGCCCCCTCTCCAGTGCTACCTCCCTCTTTCACCCAAATGCTATCATGCTCCTGAAAATGTTTGCTGTATAATAGGTAGTTGATTTGATGTAGATGTGTTGCAGTGTATTAAAAACTAGTTTGCTGGGAAAAAAAAACTTTCACATAATTTATTATTATTATTATTAGCACCGCGTCTTACTACCTGTTTCGGGTTATACACACTTACGCTAATGTGTAATGGTAGGGTGATTGTGAGATGAAATGGAGGACCTACAGTTTAACGTGGAATCCGAGACACGGTGGAGGCCCGGCATTCCCCACATTCACAAGATGTCTTGTCAGAGGTGAAGGAAGGGTTTGGTAATTCACATAATTTATTTCAAGTGTTAAATTCAATGATTCCACATACACACACTAACCTAGGATTTCATACATCTCATTTGGGCGAGACTGAGCTTCATGAAACTGTCTGTATGTATATTAAATGACAGTACTGGCTATTTTTGGAATATTTCACTAACTTAATTATAAGACAAATTATAAAATCAATTTAACTTTCAGTTTAAGATAACAAAACTTTTTTTTTTAACTCTGGGGCCCTTGAATTATTGGCAATGTCTATGCTAATGACTGAGCTAGTGGTGGAAGTTTAGGTTGTTGAGACATTCATTTGCCTACCACGTTTTAAGCAAATGTTTGTAAATAAATTTAGTTTTGGGTGTAAGCACAAATCTATCTGGGTACCACCAGTGTTGTTGTTCAAAATTTGTAATTTTAAATCTTGAAAAAGTTATTGAATTTTCTTTGTGTAAATGCAGACACTGTTTAAATTTTAGAAACCAGTGATGGAAATACCACTTGTTCTGGGAGTGGTTGGTTTCCCACCCTCCCGCCAGGCGGTGGATCAAGTCACTTATATCCCATGCCAACACATATTTACTGGTGTTGTAGACTGGCCAGACTATGCGATGCCCACAGTTCCCATCGCTATGAAACCAGAGTTTAAACCGATACCAGCGCACACGGAAATCCACTTGCAGTGCAGGAACAAGGCGAAATCAGACCATGGCGCAACTCGCAAGTTTCACAATGTGAACTGGTTGTTTAAGGTGAGATCGGTATGGTTAAAATAGGGTTTCCGAGAAAATACAGAGATTTTTCTTTGTCTGGGAAAAGCAGGAAAAATACAGGGAATTAAAAGAAAGAAAAAATTTGGAATAATTGTAAAGTTTTGACATTTAATTGTAATATTTAAATAGTGGACCTTTGCATAGAAGAAAAATTGAACTGAAAAACTATGCACATTGATTTAAACACGTGGTTTATGTAATGCATCCTCTCCCCCCTTAAAAAATTGAATTGTACAATAACTATGTATCTACCCATCAAGCTTAATCTTCCTATTTACACACCAATTACATGACCACATTATTCAATGTTATGAAAAATGAAATTTTATTCCTATAAGATTCAAAAAACATTAAGTTGTATTTAAGAAGGATAATTCCTTCTAGAAAATCTAGAAAACATAAGGCACTTTATATTAACGAAAATAGTGGCAACCTTGTTAAAAAATGCAAATATATTTTATTTGGATGGTATGGTGTATTCAAATTTCAAATATATATAGTTGTGGAGCGACGAAAAGTAAAAACATGGCGGCTGTGTTGTTTTCAAATATTACACCTATATAATATAATTTTATGTGCATGAAAATTCAATCACTAAATATTTGATAATTTAACAAACCAATTACTAGTTTGGATATAAATTAGGATGATAAGAGGACCAATGTTCTACAACATTAGACCCTGAAGAGGATGACAAACAACACAGAACAATTATTTATTGGGATCTGTAGTTGCACTAAGTGTACAGTACATTATTATTATTAGCATCACGTCTTACTACCCGTTTGGGTTATATGCACTTATGCTAATGTGTAATGGTAGGGTGATTGTGAGATGAAATGGAGGACCTACAGTTTAACATGGGATCCGAACCACGGTGGAGGCCTGGCATTCCCAACATTCACAAGATTTCTTGTCAGAGGTGAAGGAAGGGTTTGGTAATCAGATAAATCTGTGCCTGGACCGAGGATTGAACCCCAGACCCCAGCACAGAAGTTCGATACCTTACCCCTAGACCATCAGGTCACCCTGTACAATATACTTTTGCCAGAGAAAACATAGTAGGTATACTATCTAAATATGTATTTTAAAATAATTTAGATTAATGGTATTTATAATAATAGAATTCAATATAAAGAATATTACAATGTGAGGTAGAAAAATATGTTTTAATTAGCACTAAGTCTGAGCTCAATTGAGAATTAAGATATGAAAGCTGTTTTTAATATCTAATAAGCTATTAATATAGACATTATTAAAATCAATATTTAACAAGATTACAAATGTAGGCTAATTGTCCTATATAGAAAATATGTTTAAATGGACTGAGTCTAATATCATTTGAGGATTAAGATATAAATGCAGTCTTAATAACAAAGAAGCTATTGAACTTGACAATGTTACACAGTTCACAATTTGACAAAATTAATAAAAATGATATTACAAGTGATGTAAAAGCAATGATTTGAATGTAGAATAGATAAGTAATTTAATAGATATTAATCTTAGATTTCAGATTAGCTTTAATTCTAAAAAATCTTAACATATTAAAAATGTGAGTCATTTCACATATTAGTCTCAGGTTGTTTACAATGGCTTGCATTGGATTACTTGCACCACAACTTACACTTATTTTGTCTTATTTAGTCCTGAGGATGACGCTGTTGTGCGTCGAAACATGTAAATGAATTGTGACTGACTCACATTCGGCATCAAAAAGGAACAAGGGAATTACAACATCAGATAAGAATAGAATTCAATTTTCAACTCACTTCAATTTAATTTATTCTCTCCCATTTGATAACTGTTCTACTTCAATTTATAACTTATCAATGTTCATCAAAATGTGTATTTAACTTTAATTTGACTCATGTGTTTATGGTATATGTATTTTAACATGTTTACTTTTATATTATATGTGAAATGACTCACATTTTTAATATGTTAAGATTTTTTAGAATTTGTGAAGGACAGTAATCTAACGCTAATCTGAAATCTAAGATTAATATCTATTAAATTACTTATCTACTCTATTATTCAAATCATTGCTTTTACATCACTTGTAATATCATTTTTATTAATTTTGTCAAATTGTGAACTGTGTAACATTGTCAAGTTCAATGGCTTCTTTGTTATTAAGACTGCATTTATATCTTAATCCTCAAATGATATTAGACTCAGTCCATTTAAACATATTTTCTATTCATTACATCAAATGATTATTATAATTTAGGACAATTACATTTGTAATCTTGTTAAATATTGATTTTAATAATGTCTATATTAATAGCTTATTAGATATTAAAAACAGCTTTCATATCTTAATTCTCAATTGATCTCAGACTTAGTGCTAATTAAAACATATTTTTATACCTGACATTGTAATATTCTTTATATTGAATTCTATTATTATAACTACCATTAATTAATGTTCCTTACTACAAATTATAATATTTTTCAAAAATAATTTAGATTATTAATTTTCTAACTTTGTCAGAATGTTCAACTAATATGCTGACTTTGGAAGTTGGAATTAAAGTTAGAATCCTATTCAAGTTTATTGAAAGTAATTTGGTACTAAATTTCCATTAAAATACACATTTCAACTATTTTTTAAAATCACCTTCCTCCTGTTGGGTCCTTAAATTAGTGTAGACATAAACTACGAATAGCTTGAATGTAAGACATTTATAACTTTTAATAAAATTTGTAAATGTGTCAATGAAATAAAACTTGCGAGTGCATCAAAATGTTTGCAATTATGAGGTTTCCACAAAAATATAATTTTTTTGCTTTATTTAAGATTAGATAATTATTAATTTAATAATATTTTGTAGGGATATTTTAGTTTATATTTATTTTGATAGGCATTCAATTAGAACTAATCCACATTGGTGATTGCATGGTCTAACGGTCATTCTCATGTTAGACTAGATTGCCGGTGATGGGCAGATTGATGTTTGAATCTTGGCCGGGTCTACTAAGGATTGTTTTTCATAAATAAATTCTCAGTAACCCTCCACACAAGATGTATGAGTACCGTACATTTCTCTAAAATTCTACTTTCCTCATCCCTCCTCCATTAGCATAGTTAATGTATGCATTTAAGTTTTAACTTGAACGGGTACAAAGATGAAGAGGAAAAACATAAATTAACAAATAATTACTTTAGAAAAACATTTATAAAAAACTATTATTTAGTGGTTCAACATCTTAGCTCATATGGAAGTGTGTCTTCCTGCTGAGCTAAGGGTTTTGGGTTTGATTCCAGGAATGTGTTTTAATTCCCTGAATGGACGAAAAATTTATCATCAGTGTAATATGGGCTACCTCTTTCACAGTGATGAATTAAGTGCTGTGGGATGTGTGTTGTATTGGTTATATATTTAAGTTGGTTATAAGTTTTGTGCTGTTATAATAAATCTGTTCAGAAAGTGCACATTAAATACCTATCTATTTTACATCCATTACTGTTTCCAGCTTATGGTTTGGGTCAGTTTTTTATCTAAGCCATATATTTTCCATTACCAGCTTGCTAGGCCTGTCGTAGCTTCATTTGCTTTAGTATCTAACCTAAAATTAGGACAGGCACAACATCCAGGTCTGAGCCATTAATTTATCAATGTGAGAGGGTAAACCCACATTTCACCAATGATACACTCTTTGGCCATGCCGGAAATTGAACTCGGGCCACTTAGCTAAGTAGACAGACACACTACCGACTGAGCTAAGGTGTAGAATAAATATTTATATCAATTAATAAAAAATCACAATCATTTTAATAAAATTATGTAAATAAAAGGTAAATACTGTAGTTCAGTAAACACCCTCTCTAGAAATTAATGACAAACTTGAGAACCAGCACATACATAAAGTGGTAACATATTCCCTTTAATAAAACTAGTTTCTAGTTTCAAAAATGTCTTGGTGTTCAGAAATGTGGAGTGTTCTACAACATGACCAGATGTGAAGAAGTGTTGGATCTGCCGGAGGAAAGTTGGGAAATATTGCCCTGCAGGAAGAAACAGTGCCGTATCAAACTAGTCCTAACGAACACCACCGAGTCTAACAGTGGCTTGTACCGTTGTGTGAGTCCTTCAAAGACTGGCGCGTCCTCAAAGACTATCAAAACCTACCAGTTGGAAGTCATTGGTGAGCAAAGATACTCGAAAGCTGCCACATTGATGATGCATTATTGTGATTAAACACTTGAAAAATTTACTTTTTTAAACTAAATAAATAAAGATACAGTCAAATTTTCATAGGAAGACTCTTATCTGACAGCTAGAAAAGTTACTAAATCTACTTTCTCCTATATTTTAAATGTCATATTATTTTAAATTTTGATCAAATATTATCAATACCTATAAAAAATGGTAATGATAAAACAAATTTTATCATTTTTGATCACAAAAAATATGTTAGTATTTTCTAAATGTTCCCTTTTATCAAAATCCTAATGCAGCATAACATTTTCACTCTATTTTTTACATACATTTAGATACATAAATAGTGAAAATGTTGTGTATGCCGCATTAGGATATTATATACAGTTAATTTTACTGCTCGCTATTTCCAGACAGGGCAGCAACTGTACCCCAGTTTGTGGATGATTTGCCCACTAATGTGACGGTGTTTGAGAGCAACACCGCCGTTTTACAATGCAAAGTGCTGAGCAGAGAACCGCCCAATATCTGGTGGCTCAAACGTCAGGAAGAGTTCAAGAACAGTAGCCTTCCCATTCGATTCTGTAACAATTATTACGAGGTGATGATTTATGTTTTATGATCATCCTTAGACATTATTTTACTATACACATTTTTTATTAATGTTCTTGAAATTTTTTTCACACATGATATTTTTATACATTTATATTTTAACTAAATCCTTAAGACTTGATTATCACACTTTACATCATTCATATTAAACTTGCAGCTCAATCTATGATTTTGTGCGGCCCACGGAGCTTATCACAAACTAACATTCAATGCGACCAGAAGCAGATTTATATTATAGGCCCATTAGGCACGGGCCTAGGGGCGGCGGCTTTTGGGGGCGGCATATTTCTGATATTATTTTAATTTTAATATTTTGTTTTTAATAATTACGTTTATGGCGTGTACATGCCTGATTTTCTTTCGTAAAAGTCTTTTCTCGAATACTAACTTCTGCCCCCCCACCACCATTACCCCCACATCTCTTTCCTCTGAAACCTCCTAAAACCCTTGAAAAAATGGGAAAGGGTGGTTCATATTTTAATTGTGCTTAGGGGCGCAAAAACTTTAAATCCGCCATTGAATGAGGCTCTATCTATGATTCTGTGCAGCCCGCGGAGCTTATAATGAATCAACATTCAATTCGGCCTGACTATTTTTATAAACATGACTGTTCGATGTTGGTGAGTATGAAAAAGTTAGAGATAAATAGTGGATGAGAGAGTGAAAGCAAGCAGTGACCTGTTACAATCACTCATTATTGTACCCCTTCGGAGAAACATAGCTGATAACATTAACGTGGCAATCACAGTGCAGGAAATGCCCAAGACAATGCTACCAATATAAAGTTTAAGAGGATGCCATAATCGTGGAACTTTTTAACAAAATAAATGGTATTTATGGGGTGAACTGGTAATTTAACACTTCAAGCTGGTATATGTGAGGAAGTGTTGTACAGTCATACTTTGTGCCCATTGTCACATGCAGCAGAAACATGGACAGTGAATTTAAGAGAGAATAAGAAAATGGAGGCCATGGGAATGAAGTTTGTGAGGACCATGTTAGCTGTCACGAGGAGAAACAAGATTAGGAATGAAGTTATCTGGGAAATAGTAGGGGTACAGGGAGTGCATGAGCTAGTAAAGGAAGCAAGACTGAGATGGTATGGGCATGTAATGGGGATGGAAAAAGAGAGGATGCCAAAGAAAATGTTGGAAATGAAGTAGCCTACCTATGTAGGGAAAAGATCACAAGAAAGAGATGGGATCAGCAGATAACAGAAAGTGTTCAAATTAGAGGAGAGGAAAGGAAGAATGGTGGAAGGAGAGGAAGATGGAGGCATTTTACAAACTGACCTGGCCACAGGCTGGAAACAATTATTAATGATGATGGGATGTGAATCTGGTATATTAAAAAGCAGGGCATGCTAGAAAAATGTATCTTTGCTATTGGTACAGCATTGCTCGCTGAGCTTGGCAACATTGGTTGGGTATTTCTGATACTTACAGTTTGTAAGACCCTCCAGTGAGTAGTGAAGAGAAAACATTCATTAGTAGTTTACTACTCAGAGTTATGAGGTAACAAAAATATAAATTTCAGTCATATTTGTCTATCATAGTGATGGGTCATGTGATTTATTCTAATTATTTTAGGCAAAATATAAATAAGTGGCAATGTAAACGTATGTAAACGTATTTGAACCGCATTCAAATTTAAATATATTTTATTGTAGTTTGGAAAGGGTGACTTGTTGTCAAATAGTGTTTGTGACTCTAGAAACTTTCATTTCAAACCTTTAAAACACAAAATCAAAGAGCAGATTCATATGTTTAAAAATAAATGGTAGTTGGAAAATTTTGTTCACCAAATAAATATTAACATTGTTTGTCTTGTATATAAATGAGTGAGTCCTAATATTTTATATGATCATTTTTTTTTAAATGCAACCCATCCAATATTTGTTATTTTCAATGCGACCCTTACATAATTTCCTCTCTATGCATTATTTTAAAAACAGTTTTACAAATTATTTAAAATTTGTTAAATATAATTTTTAAATGTTTGGTACCATCATCGTCAACTGTTTACAGCCTGTGGCCGGGTCAGTTTGGTAAAATGCCTCCATCTTCTTTATCCTTCCACCATCCATGCTCCTTTAGTTGCTTTCATTCTTCTCCTCTGGCATCCTCTCTTTTTCCATCTTTATTACATGTCCATACCATCTCAGGTTTGGTACCACAAATTAATGGCCTGGTCAATGGTTGTTGGAAGTGAAGAGTCGCATCAGCGCCAGCCCCTAATTTACGATATTATAAGAAACCATTTGAGTTATATTTTGTTTTCGGCGGCTCAGTCAGCCCACAGTGTTGCCAGAATTATCAGCACTTTATAGCCAACCCCCCTTCCCTTCACCCATCCAAAGAGTGAGAATGAGCTATCAAGCAAACAAAACAAAGCTATAATCCTCTGAAACCCTTATCGCAGATAGCAATCACCTCTGTATTGGTGAGGGGTGGGGGGTAGAGTCTAAACTTGTGCATAGCCTTGACTTTACTTCCATGCAAATGTGGTTACAATGTTTCTAAATTTTACCTTACTATTTCTTATACCTTATTAGTGCATTTAAGTTGGTATGGATCAGACAAGTACACAATAGAAAAAATGATAATATTAAGACGCAGTGGTAAGAATAAATGTATAATGAAGTGTTGGCCTAAAGTCTCCTCAAATCTATACCATATCAGAACTGTGAATATGCATTAAATTATAAAATTAATAATCAAATCTATAATAAATATTAATTAATAAAATTTTATTCCCTATTAATAGTATATACAATTTTATTAGTATGTATACAATTTCACATTAAAACATGATATAGTAGGCTAATGTTGATTTATTCTAAAACAACATTTCATTGGATCAATAATTATACAAATATTTTAATTTTTTCATTAGTTACGACATAATGAAAAATAACAACTATACATTGGTAATATTAGTATAATGCAAACACAATAAAAATCACAAACTACACTAATGAAATACCTATATTATTATTATTATCATCATCATCATCATCATCATCATCATCACCACCACGTATTCCTAACCGTTCAGGTTTACACACACTAGTGTCTAATGGTAGGGTGACTGTGAGATGAAATGGAGGACCTGCAGTTTAACGTGGGATCCGAACCACGATGGAGGCCTAGCATTCCACACATTCCCAAGTTGTGATTAATACGCGTCCTGTCAGAGGTGAAGGAAGGGTTTAGCAATCGGATAAATCTGTAATGGGACCGAGGATTGGACCCTGGACTCCAGCTCAGAAGTCCAACACCTTACCCCTGGATTGCCAGATACCTATATTATTATTTACTGAATAATTAGGGTATACTTGTAACCAGTGTTAGTATTTAATGTATTTATCTACACCAGTACACTTAGAGGTTTATTTGGGTTACGGAACTGACAATAAGATCTTGGATGGCTCAATAGGTACAGAAATTAGGGTTCAAATCCCTATTATTTCATAATTTAAAAAAAAATACAAAATAAGTTATTACTGTAATTCAAAACTTGAACTAGACATTGCATCTTGGTGCTGTTTTCTCTATTCTACTTTAAGAAAACTAATTGAGACTAGTGACTTTTTTTTAGCATATTTTTAAAAAAACACAACCAAATTGAAAAATAATTATATTAGGATTTAAAAAAAACAACTTTTTATTGATTCCAATTACTCTGTTGTCAAATGAATAATGCATAAACCCATACATACAATTTATGGTTCAAGCGTGATTATTGTTAATCAGCTGATCTACCAATCAATGTACACATTATTTTATGGAAATGATGTTTTTGTTTAGCGCGTGAACAACAGCAGTGAGAAGTCTCTCTCAGAGGAACTGTACCTAAATAAGCTCATCATCTCAAGGACCACAGAAGCTGACTCAGGCTACTATGTGTGCTTAGTAGCCAGTTCACCTGGCTACAATTTCCGTGGAGCCTACCTCACTGTGCGCCCAACCAAGAACTTAGGTGAACTCATCTTGACTGGGTTTTTTTAGTACCAAGGTTTTTTCCAAGATTGGCGAGAACCAGGATTTCTTTTAGTTTGGAGAAAACTGGAGAATATATGAAATTTAACAGGAAAAAAACCCTAAAAAAGTTAGGTACTCGAATATTTGTAAATTTGGAACATTTAACTATTATGCCTTTGAATAGCAGAAAAAGCTAACTGAAGACTAAGTACACTTATCCGAACACAGGTCTTATATTTCTCTCTTGCGATTTACAAGAAACATTGAGTTGAATAATGACTGCATCCNAATGACTGCACCCCCCCCCCCCCTCTCAAGCTCAAATCATCCTGTTTTAATCACCCCAAAGAAGTCACACTTAAAAAAATCTCTCTTATTAAATGTTCGAAAAAAATAAAATTCCTTTTTTAAAACCTAGAAAAAACAGGGACATATTTATTAAGAAAATATTTTGTTATATTCAAGAAGGGAATGAACACAATATGGTTATTACATTGAAAATAAGAACATAAGTTTACACTTTAAATTGCTTTGTTAACCCTGTTTTTACTTTAAATTGTCCACCTTGTAGCTACTTAGTGTACATTAACTTATTAGTAGGGGTGGATGGGAATACCGAGCCCTTGAGGGGAGGAAGTTACAGTTATTTGTTAGGTTCAGCAAGTGAAAGAGCTTGAAAGATTTAGAGAAGGACAAAGATATATTCTATCATTTGGGGTGCGTAAATTAGAGGAAGGGGGGTGGAGGAGAGAGTAGCTTGCCAAGGTCAATCATTTAGAGGTATCAGCGGTTCTGTTGTTGGAGAGCCAGACAGGAAGTATAGTATAAGGGGTATTAAACATAGTTAACATTTAAGGGGTTCTAATATACCAAAGTAACTTTTAAGAGCTATAAAACCTAGATGATATGGAGTTTCATACTTAGAGCACATTGAAGAAAAGCTAAACATTATGTTTTGTAGTATATTTTGCACTCTGCAGATATTTAAATATCAAACACCATTTTCAAAATAAACTAACTAATAAAAATAATTTCCATAAAAAATGTAATAAAACCGACTATTTGATTTGTATTATTTGAAATTGATTCAAAATGTTATTTGATTTGATAAAAAATGTTATTCGCACACACCTATTTATTTTATTATGATGCTTGAGCATTTTTTTTTAGCACAAGTCTTAATACCCGTTCCAGTTATACGCCTATATACTAGTTAATCTAGTGTGTTAGGAATGAGGAAGATTGAATTTTGAGGTGTACCCACACTTTCGTGATTAGAGTGGGAAACCATTGGAAAAACCACCCCTAGTAAACACGGCCAGGATCAAACTATGATCTCCTTGTCAGGCAGTCTAGTCTATTGTGAGAATAATGCCTTAGACCATGCGGTCACCGAAGCAGGTTTTAATAATATTATAACTTTTTACAAGTCTTATCATACTAGTTTAGAAATCAATATATTTTTAATCTAAAATTATTCTTAAGTGTAGTTTTTAAAATTTCCCGTCCCGAATCCTGATATTTTGTCTCATCTCCCGTCGCAAAATAAAAAAGTAATCCCCACCCATCCCTACTTTTTGGTCAAAAAATAGATAAGCCAATGCTCTTTGGCTCACTACAAAGTCTGCAAACTAATATGTAGTAATAATTTTGTTGCTGGTCTTATTTCCTTGTGATCAAACTGTTTATGACTTATGTTGCTCTCTAGAGTACAAAGATTCGTTGACCACAGACTCTGCTCCTTTGTCTCTGCTGTTCCTCATCCCAGCGGCCCTCGCACTGACACCCGCTGGAGTGGGGTTGTGCATTTGGTGGTGCCAGCATTGCGGCAAAAACGCCAACAACATTGTGACAAACAGCCAACAACCTGTTGTTAACAACAACAATCCAAGTATAAAGGTTCCCAGGAAAGCATTCAAGTACAAACCTGTAGCTGGGTCATCTGGAGCAGTTCATTGTCATAGCGACAAGATAAATCCTGTCACATTATAATATTCTGAGTAGGATGGATTTTTACGAATATATATTGATGGTGGGAAGAAGCGCATCGCCATGGTTTCAAGTTATATGGGGTGACTAGGCCACTAATGTTACCTTAAAAGTATTTTAATTAAAACAAACGAATGCTCTATAATAACAACTTAGGAAAATATAATAACAGTGTAGAAGCACTCATCAACATTATTTACTGCTTCCAACCTGTGACCAAGTCGGTTTGATAAAAATACCCCCATCTTCCTCTCAGTTTCCACCATTCTTCATCCTTTACTTATGTTAATGAGTTCTTCTCACTCATACATTTGCTCTTTCCATTTTCTTGGCCTTCCTTGCATATTTTTCATACATATTTCAGCTCCATCATTATCCTTGGGATCCTTTCCTTTCTCATCTTCATTTCATGTTCATACCATCTCACCCTTGTTTCTTCAACTATCTCATTGAAACCCATGTACACCAACTCTTGCCTAAACATCTTCATTCATATGGCCTCCACTTTCCTGGTTTCTCTTAAACCCAATGTCCATGTTTCTACTGAAAACATTACTTGGGTACAAATAACGTCTTAAATAACACATTCTTATACTTTAGGGACATTTATTTTTTCCATAGGTTGTTTCCTATACCCTTGTAGAAGCACTAAAGAACTTGAATAAATTTGTTGTTTATAAGATGATCAGAAAAATTGAATCGAGAGAACAATATATACATGTTTTCACAAATGAATTGATATATATGTTTATGACCGAAGTATCTACACGATCTTAGCATCGCAGATGGTACAAAGATTTGTGGCTGAGACAATACCAAACCTATGTTTACAACACTTGCCTTAACCATACTAAATAGCTTGGTACCGACCAATTAGTTGAAAATGTGTACCAATTTTATGTTAGATTTCTCTGAGTACTGTTTTGTTGTGGAAGGAACAATTATATTGATAAAAATGATGGGCAGCATTTCCTAGTTAAGAAGTATATTAAAATAATTAGCTTTTATTACTGATATGTATAACTTTTAAAAAAAATATTGTCATATTGTAACATTTCATACTGCTTATACCATTTGCTATCTTCATATTCATTTGTGAACTTTTTTAAACTAGTATTGTGTATTTATAGTTATTTATTATTATTTATGAAATGCATTAAGAAATATTTGGTTAAGAATAAAATTAATGAGGCACAATATACTCATGCATACATATGTTGTGGTTTCCTTAGGCATTTTATAAAAAGAAGTTTAAATTAGGCCTAGTCAAAATAAAAAAGTCCAGCTAAGAATAAAATTAAATAAGGCATAAAAGTGACCTGATGTATAAATAGATGAAAGTAGATCTAGTAGCTTTTCTAGGCTCTTCTTATAACAATTGGACTTTATATAGGTATTTCAATCAACAAGACTGTCAAGTGTATAGTTATACGATGAAAATTTAAGATTGAAATTCTACATTATTTGCACTAGAGTTGTCTTATCATTTAAGGTTTTTACTTTTAGGTATGTGTGTGTAAGAGAAAGCCACTAAGCTTTCATTGTAGAGTGAACCTTGATAAAGAAAACTTTATCAGGGAGTTCAAACCTAACATTATTTTCAACAAAGTAATTTTGACGACTTAAATATTACTTTGTGAGTGATGTAAGGTATGGTACCTCTGTATGTTTACCGTAGTAAAATCCCAGGATAAAATAACTATACACTAATGGAGATCAGTAAAAATAAGGAAAGAAATTAAGTGAAAATTAAGTGAAGAAAGTGTACTCGAGAAAGAGAAAAAAATGTGGGAAGAATCCATCATTGCAATAAAGTTACAGCTTCTTTTCTTCTGGCTTCAATAGTAGAAAAACCCACACAGAAATTTAAACTCTTAAGTTTTATATCTAGGTGTTATTTGTTTTGTCAAAAAAAAAAAATTTATGAGAAAAGAAATCACCTGTCTACTCTATTTTGAATTAGCAACTATCCATTTCCATTATTGTATCATTTAGCCATTGACTCTCCTCACTGTTAACTATTGTATTAGCCCAAATATTGTGTGATGTCTTTCTTTTAAAAATGTTCTTCCAAAAACTGTACTCGTATTATATATATGTGCAGCTTAAGATTTTTCCCTGAAAAAAACTGACGATCCCTACAGGTGTATATTTTGTAACATGCTGGCATTGTACTGGCCAGCCCTAATAATCTAATAATAAACCAAAGGTTAAAACAAAAAGAGATGAAAGGATAACTGCCCTTATGCATCACCAAACCGGTAATTCAATTGGTCATTCATTATTAGCTGGTGGCAGAATATATGCTGTTGAAAGTGATTATGTTGTAAGGAAGGCTTCCATGGTGTCTCAAGTAAACTATTTGGGCCAATATGGTAAATGTGTTTAAATGTTTTTGTCATTTAAACCAACAGTTTTTATACTTAAATGCTTTAAAATACATAAATGACAAAATATAAAATGACCACAGAAGATGGCAGATTGTTTTGATATAATTTTCAAAAATTCAGTCAAGTAGTTTTTATTAATACAAAGAAATTGGCAGTCAAAAGCTTGAATGTACAAGAGAAAACTTTGATAGTACAGACCATGTATGGTCTCAAAACATTGATCATCAATGCTATTTAGACTTTATAATGGTTTTTTATTTTGCCCTACAATTGGCAGCTCTTGGTCACAAAACTTAACAGAAATATGAGACTCGATTATGGTTTAGCAAAAAAAAAAGTACAAAATAAATATTTGAAAATTTTAAATTTCGTTCAACATTGTGAACTATTGTTTGATTAATGTTTTTATGTTAAATTTCTTTTGAAAAGTCCCTGACATATCTATTACAAATATTTTGAAGTAGCAGATATTTGTATTTGTGAAGGGCTGTTTGTTAATTTGAACCTAAATTTTATCTAAATGTTTCATTAGTTTTAAGAATAATACAGCCATACTAAGCTTGATGAAAATTTGTCAGCCAAATTAGCAGGTTTGCTTACAAAGAATGAGACATGTCATGTACGGCAACTTTTAAAAGTAGATTTTATTTCAAAGAAACCTTTTGAAATTTGGTTGCCCCTGATGTAAGAGTTCCTTATAACTTTTTTAAAAATTAAAGTAATGTATACGTTAATATAAGGTGCTGATAGTTAGCTTGTGATTTGTGAAATATTTCCAAGTGTGAACAACAAAACCGTTTCTTGGATTAAATAACTATCATATAATTCCAAACAAAAGTAGATTACCAAAAAGTGTAATCTCATTACAGCTATTTTAGGGGGACTTTTGATGGATAGGCAGTACAGCAAATTTAATTTTATTATGCTTGGAGATTTCACAAACATTTATTTCAGCAAATGAAGAGTCTCAAAGTTATTAGGAGAATTGACACAACTAGGAAGTTTCTATTATCTGTGATATTGTTTATATGTAAATTTTTGTGTTATGTAAATAAATGTATATACATACAAATACTACTATTTGTACCTTGATATCATGAAGCATTGAAGTTAATGTTATGATAAACTATTTTATACATTGTTTTATAATCTAGTAGGTTTTTGGGGGGTAGGGAGGTGTCAGTGTGTTTATAGCTACCTATGTTTTATAAAAAAAAATATCATTCAAATAAACACCTTAGTAATTTATTTTATGAACTTTTTCACTTTATAAATTTTTAATTTTCACATTGAAAAAATGTGATTATATTCTTTATTTTTCTATTAATTTGACTTTCCAAAAGAGTTAACATATTTTGACTATACAGCCAGTTATTTTATTTTGGTATAAAATCTGAACCAAGGCATTTGAGACACGCCTAATTATATTGAATAAATATTGGTTAATCTATGTTTAACTTGTCTGTTCTTTATTCATATTGATGCTTATCAGAATTAAAAAACTAAAATATATATATATGAGCACTTATTTTTCACTATCCTTAGCAGGCATTTCACAAGAGTTGTGATACATTAAATGTTCCAAGATAGTTGCGGTGTCGATATAATTTTTTTATCACTTGACCTCCCATGTATAATCATTTTATTTAGCTTTTGAGTGAATAAGTTTTCGGTGAGAACTGCAACATCCAATTAAAATAATCGACTGGTTCTATAATTTAGAAAATGCTCGATCGTAAAATGAGCTATTTATTTTTACATCCATTAACGTTTCCAGACTGTAGACTCGGGTCAGTTTTATGTAGCTTCATACACCTTATAATCTAACTTAAAACTAGAATAGGCACAACATCCAGTCCCTGGCCATTAACTTATCAATCTAAAAGGGTAAGCCCACATTTCACCTATTATAATTTTTTTGTGATGCCAGGAATCAAACCTAGGACCCTTAGCTCACACAATATTATAATAGATTAAAATAAAGAAATTTCCTCTTACATTAGTTTGAATGGATATAATTCTCTTAAGCAAATAACTGAACTTTCCCAAGAATATTTAAGCAGTATGACTTCAAACTGGTGAAATAAAGTGGAATTTGGAGGGAAAAACTAAATAGGAAATTACCCATTATAGTCAAGTCACATTTATATGAAAAGTAATCCATTTTAAAACACTTCAATTTATTAACAGATTATTCCATTAAAAGTAGGAGCATGAAAAATGTTCAAGATTGAGTACAGTAATTGTGAACTTATATTAATATTTTAAGATATTAAAAATCATAGAAGTAAAGTTGAGTAGATTATTTAAACCATAAAGTATCATATCTTACTAAGCATTCTGGTTGTAAGTTTATGTACTAATTACATTAATGGTTTTAGGGATTAGGAAGATAATATTTAGGAGAAGAGTACCCATCATTGGCAGTTTAGTCTGTGAGAGTATCGCCTTAGACCATACAGCCACCAAAATGGCTAAGGAGTATTAACTTATATCAACATAATTTGAGAACAAACTTTGACCACCTTCACAAAATCGTACGATACAAATTTAACACAAAAAATGGCCAATAATTACAAATAAACAATACAGTGTGTGTTTTATTTGCAAAAGCTCACAATGAGATTACAAAATGAATCAATCCATTATATTATGAGTACATTACACATCCACCATTTCCAGAAATAATGTCTCCCCCTCCACCAGCACATCTTCAGCAATCAACTCGTCAATTTTAAGTCCCATGTTTTCAGATACTACACCTTCCCCCCACTCTGAACTATGCACCAAAACCAGCTTTGGTGTGCCAGGTATGTTGTTCTTATTAGGTACATCCAGGGTCTCTGCTATAAAGTCCAGCATGCGGCCCAGATGCCATTGCTTTGACACAAACACTGCCTTGCCAGGGCGCTTCATGGATGCTGGTGGGTTGGCCATGAAATATACCCGCTCACTTGCTGGAATAGTTTTAGGTCCCACTGCCTTTCCTTTAATCCTCATCAAATGCACCTTTAGAGCAGTTTTGCTCACAACACCAGACTTCTGGCGAGCTTTGTGGAGTGTTGCTTCAACCTATAGGATTAGACAAGACTGAGTAGCCTTCGAGTTTTACTGAGTTTATTTAGTACAAATTTGTAACAGATCATTAAAGGTCAAAAAGAGATGATTTTAGCAAACAGAACCATATGTAAGGCCTATTTTACTAACAGAATCTTAATATAAAGTAGGGGTTTGCAATGCTTCAAAACTTTGACTTGATGAAAAATAAATTTCAGCTTCGACTTTGCTTTGAAAGATAATTTAACTTACATTGAAAATCATGACATTCTG
This sequence comes from Timema douglasi, assembly GCA_901482245.1. NCBI lineage: Eukaryota > Metazoa > Arthropoda > Insecta > Phasmatodea > Timematidae > Timema > Timema douglasi. The sequence goes on along the minus strand of CABEEJ010000382.1, from coordinate 76,898 downwards.
ATCTCATATACATTAAAAATTATTATATGTTGTGGTAGATAACTTGATTTATCAGCTTAAAAAAAATTATTCAAAAAAACATTTTCAAAATGATTTGAGTGCATAACGTTATATCTATAAAAAAACCATTTGATATCTTTTATCAAACATAAAAACACTTAAACAATATTCACACTTCGATTTGGTTTCAAGAATATTTCATATAAGTATTTTGAGTCCGCTTCGAATTAAAAAAAGTTGACTTCACACACCATTATTATAAAGATAATGTTAATATAGAATTCTGGTAGGAAAATGAGGACTTTCAGTAAAGTTTTTATAGTGCATATATTGTTTTAAAATTTAATCTAAATAAGTAATTGTAACTTTACATTTAATTTTATAATAAAGGAAATTGATAAAAATAAATAAAAAGGAAAAATAAACTACTAAGAGTTAATTTGATGAAAGGGAAAGAGGAAAAAATGTGGGAAGAATCCAATGTACAAAGGTGATATCTTCTTTCTTTCTTCTGTCTTCTACAGTAGAAATAGTCACATACACATTTTAATACAAATATAATATTTAGGCATTGTTGCCTTTATCAAACACAAAGAAGAAAGTAAGAAGACGTCACCTTTATGCAATGGATTATTCCCAAATTTTCTCCTCTTTCTTTAAGTGGGCTTTCTTCATCAAATTTACTCTTAGTAGTTTATTTTTCCTTTTTCTTTAGTTTTATCAATTTCCTTTATTATAAAATTATTTAGCCGTTGGGCCACCTCATTTTTAAACATAAAAAGAAAACTTTATATTTTATAACATAATCATAAAAGTATTACCTGTTTGTCCGCCTCCTCCTTTGCCACAGCAAATTGTTTTCTTGCCTCCAAAACCTTCATCCTCTCTTCCTTTCTCCGGCCCCTACTGTTGTCCTTGCAGGTGTGATATCGATGCTGTAAACAGAAGTGCTTCTCACACACTGGGCAGGTCATCTCCACAGGGCTGCTAGATGAGCAGTCTGGCTGGCTACACACATATGATAAAGAGCTGGCAGCTGAAGTAATTAGTGTGGCGGTGTTGGCAAGAGAGCAAGCGTGGCTATCTGGTTGGCAATGTTCTTTGCAGAAAAGAAGCTTACAGTGGGCACAGGGGAATGGAAGAAAGTCGAGTTGTTCACAACCATTAAGGGCACATTGTTGACCAATGTTGGGAAGTTCCATTTTTGTCTGAAGGGAGAGGATCTAAAAAAAANAAGTCAAAAACTTTAAATAGTTTATTTTATCAATATTACCCATATTAACTTAATCAGACCTCTTACTTGTTGGCGCATGAAAGGTAATTTATGTTGGGCTGGGATAATTTTTAATTATAGATACAGATACATCAAACTATTCCTATTTCTTTTAAAAATAATTATGCTAGTTCTCTAACCAAAGTGTTTCAAACAATGTTACACAATAAGGTGGTGCATTCTTCCGTATATCGTTAAGATACCAAAAACCTACAAACAATAGGAATGTTACCCACCTCAATGGCAGCATAGTCTAATTCCAGGATCACGATCAACTTAACTTACATATAACTTAAAGGTTCCTCTCGTGTTTTTAAATGTAAGCCATTAGAATTCCGTTAACTGCACCTCGCTTAGGAGTTGTTCAGGGGGAACTTTCACGTTAAGTGAATGTTATCACTAAGGTATTACATGTTCTAGCCAGACAATTATGTTGAGAGTGATGTCACCTCAACAGGGCTTGTTTTTTTTAGCACCGCATTATACTACCTGTTCAGGTTATACAACTATGTAGGCCTACTAATAACACTAATGGGTTAGGAATTAGGAAGGCTTAAATTAGAAGAAGTGCACTAGCATTTGCATGGAAGGCTAGTGGAAAACCTTTTAGGAATAACAGCCCTCAGTGCACCTGATCTGAATTGAACCCCAATCTCCTTATCTTTGGCAGTCTAGTCCAACAAGAGATTAGTTAATACTTTATTTGTATGGTATGAAAAAAAATTCTTCGGTACATTTTTTATTTTTTGCAATTTGCAGGCTCTTAATACATCGGATCATCTTGTTACACTTTATTTTATATGCCTACATCCAGTAAGTCTCTATCTCAAGTATGCAGCAGCCTAATCAGCCCTAAATGATGGGTTTCATTTCAGTGAGCAATTTGTTTTCAAACAGTTCAAATTCTGTTCTGTGTTTTGCTCAAGTTGTTACATTAAGCTACGTGAATCCTAATCACACACTAGTTCCTTTACATTAAGTGAATATAAAGTTTATCATGATCCCGGAATTAGGTGCTACTCTCGCAGTAGACTAAACTGACAATGACAGGGAGATTGGGGTTAGAATCTCAGTCGGGTGTAGGAGCCTATTAAAGTTTTTTTTACCAAATAGTTTTCCACTCTTTCATGCAAATGTGGGTACACTTCCTCTAAAAATAACCTTCATAATTTCCAAAACCATCAGCGACATTAGTACAGAAGCATATAACCCAAACCTGTAGTAAGACACAGTGCTAAAAAAAATATGATAAAATTGATGTTATTATAAATGAATCTTTATATCTTTGTAGGCTATCTATTAATATAATATTTTTTTAAATATTATAAGTCCTATACCTAATAAAACATATCTCTTAACATCTGAAAAAAGCATACAATCCTAATTAATAAGTAAAAAGGACTTATTTAGATAAGATAGCATACAATAGCTACATGTAAGTTGTGTTAGTTGGAGGATCCTTGATTCTGTTCTGCAAGGCGACTCAGAGCTAGGTCAGTCCACTTCTGCTCCTGTTGTTTCAATGTCAGTCGAGGGTCACCGTTGTCAGCTTCCGGATCAGGGAGTTCTGATGGAGGAACACTAATGTCGTCGTTTGGAAGCTTGTCTTCCTTCCAAATGTTGTCCACAATATCCAACAGGCGACCTTCAACTAGTACTTGACTGTCCATTCTGCAGTTCCAATATGTAACTAATTTAATTTAAAAATTAAAGTAAATTCGTTTTCCACTCTTAATATCAACTAAATAGTTAATACAATTAATATAATAAGTGTGAAGTGAGAATTAGTCTATCACATAACCTAAACCTGCGGGCATGAGACAAAGGTGTCAAGCTTACCAGTGATATGAAGAGGTCATGATTCTGGGTGTACTCATAGTGGTTTTTCTTAAGTAGTTTTCGACTCTCCTTCCAAAGCAAATGCGTACCTACCAATACATTTAGTTTAAATATTAACCACTAATCAAATTAATGGATTTACATGAAAATAAATTGGGCATGTAGTAATCCAATCTGAAACTAAAATATATCTAAATGATGTTTATTTTTTAATAATGTGAGTAAATGTAAAGTTCATAAATCAAATTGATATAAAATATAAATTAGTAATGTATCTTGATTGAATCCCACCACATTGAAAGTCATTTTGTGCAATTATTTTATTAAAATAGACTGCAAGGCCTATTAAATAAAATTCATTCGCATAACATGTGTTATGTATTAATGTATTGCCAAGATCAAATTATAATCACATACAGTAGAATGCAGAGACAGAAGGAATCACAGATCAATTTACTCGCGAATACAATAACACATGTCAATGACGTAATATATGTCTCCACAGACCATGGAAAAGGGATAATTATATAAACTCCACTTTAAAGTTGGCAAGTATAACCACATCGCTAGCGCTTGTGAAGTGTTGCGTTAGTGCCGCGAACTAAAAGATTTGAAGCGTGACGTTACATTTGGAACACTACGCAATTTCGAATGCAAAATGTTAACTAATCAGTTCTTATATCAGATTCAATCAAAAGTAACTAAATCCATTATTGTATCAATAACCCACGTTATAAAATGTATGATCTAGAAAATCTAGTTAAACGCCTTCTTTAAAATAAAATACAACTTACTTGTTAACAAAACAGTAATGACGAAATTTACATATGCTTAACACTTCCTTTTCTGAGGATTTCACGTCTTCATTAAGAGGTTAATATGTTCCAGTAGGTAATCACTGTATATTTGTCCAATTATAAGTTTGTGAAGAAAGTTCATATAAAAATATGTTCACCGAGTTTCTAGACGGCTAAGAAATATAATTTTTATTATTATAGTAAAACAACCCTATCTTGTACTAAGCCAAGCAACTAGGAATACTTTTTATAATGTTGAGACCAAATAATGGAATCAAATTCCAAGTTGCTTTGAATTAGAGAAAACGTTTTGCTCTAGTATTAGTAAGGTATTTTGTATTTCTTTTGACAAACCCTAACACGCATGCGCATTCCTCTGTGAGGGTATTTAAAGCTGCTCCTAGCGATAGTTTTCCAAACTAGTTCATGGGATCATCTAGTCTAGTCCTATATGAGTATTCATTCCATGCCACGGACCATAGAATAGGTATTATCTACTGTAGGCCCTAATTTGAATTTCACTTACTAGCCAATAACAGTTTTAGTGCCTTCAAAATAAATAAATAAATGTTTGTTCCTATCTAGGCCTAACCTAACTATCCTTTCAGGTTGGCTTCCTTCACAATCACTTACTTTACAGTTTTGCACTGTGTTTCTACACCATATTATACATTTTCAAGCCACTAGGCAATAATTCATTTTATTACAATTACATTATAAAACCAGTCTTAGTATACCAAATGATTAATACAAAGTGTAGCCCTCATTGTCACCAACTCTCCTCAATCAAGGCTGTGATGTCAAAAGCAATTTTGGGTGGAGTCTTTAAGTCCGTAAAAATGTACTAACTCGGACTCGGGCATCAACATAAAAACTTTAATGATAGTAACAAAATACTACTATATCATATAAGTTCTATACTTTTTTTTAAATTCGACCAATATTGGTAAATTGGATTGACAAATTTATTTAAATATACAATTAGTGTGTTAAAGAAGCGTCCCATAAAATCATCTGTATCAAAAGCATTTTACTGTGGAAAATTTGTAATTACTAATTAATAAACATTATAGATGACCTGGTGGTCTAGGGGTAAGGTGTCAGACTTCTGTGCTGGCGGCCGGGGCTCAATCCTCGGTCCTGGCACAGATTTATCTGATTTTCAAACCCTTCCTTCACCTCTGACAAGACATCTTGTGAATGTGGGGAATGCCAGGCCTCTACTGTGGTTCGGATTCCACGTTAAACTGTAAGTCCTCCATTTCATCTCACAATCACCCTACATTAGCATAAGTGCGTTTTACCCGAACGGGTAGTAAGACGCAGTGCTAATAATGATAATAATAATCATTATACATTTATGAAGGAATCTGAGCCAGTGGAAAAATAGAAGTCTTGAGTAAAAGGCTTGACAGCTTTGTTAGCAATGTGGCTTAACTTCTTAACCTCTCAAGCAAGACTTTTATTAGTTACTGAAATCCTTCCTGGGGGTGACTTAATTTTTGTAGTGGGCTTTCAAGCCTGTAAATACATTAGAAATTGCTGACTGATGAGACACACACTGCAGTGCACTACTAAAGACTTAGGGGG
>CABEEJ010000382.1:0-62481 GCA_901482245.1 Timema douglasi | reverse complement strand
GGGGGGGGGGGGGCAGGTTGACTGCTAGTGTAGTCAAAACAGTTGTTTCCTTCTCTAGTATGTAAGGTGGAGGGAGGGCTTAGTGTAGAGACTGAGAATAAAAAGGTCAGCAAGTGAGGCAAACATTCCCACTGCAAGGTCATCTACAAGGTCAACTAAATGTGTGGCAAACAAGATAGACAAGAAAGGGGAGGGGGGGCGCTATCAGTAGTCCAAATAATATCAGGGGTCTCAATATGCTTAATACAACATTTCATTCAATGTAAAAAGGCTGAATATTTTTCCAGTATCTGATTCAAAATTCCAGTATATTCCAATATCAAAAATAAAATAAAATAGATTTCCAGTATGGGTAGACACCTTGTTAATGTTTCGCTTTTTCACACATTCATCTACAACATTTTATCACATCTTCGTTTTGATCCCTACACACTCTTCAATCATATATTTGCTTCGTCGCTCGATCCACACTCACTCTTCCACCATATATTTGCTTTGTCACTCAATCCACACTCACTCTTCCATCATATATTTGCTTTGTCGCTCAATCCACACTCACTCTTCCATCATATATTTGCTTCGTCACTCGATCCACACTCACTCTTCCATCATATATTTGCTTCGTCACTCGATCCACAATCACTCTTCCATCATATATTTGCTTCGTCACTCGATCCACACTCACTCTTCCACCATATATTTGCTTTGTCACTCAATCCACACTCACTCTTCCATCATATATTTGCTTTGTCGCTCAATCCACACTCACTCTTCCATCATATATTTGCTTCGTCACTCGATCCACACTCACTCTTCCATCATATATTTGCTTTGTCGCTCGATCCACAATCACTCTTCCATCATATATTTGCTTTGTCGCTCAATCCACACTCACTCTTCCATCATATATTTGCGTCGTCGCTCAATCCACATTCATCCTCTCCCAAACCTATGTGCCTAAAGACACTTCTTTCAGAATGACTTATTGGATTTCTTTTCAAACCATACTCCTTAAGTATCCATACATTACTGACTTTCTCCATACAAGTTTTTCCACAGATATTTATTAGATATCTTATTCCAACCACATTCATCTTACTCTTTGTGTTTCTCCGGAAAACCCAGGTTTCACATCCAGAAAACAATGTTGGTGTTAACACACTTTCATATACTGCCATCTTTGCCTCTTTAGATACTACACCATTCTTAGCAATAGTCCACATACATCCAACTTATCTCAGAGATGCATTCATCCGTTTGTAAATTTCATAATCTATCCATTCATTTCTACAAAACATTCTGCCCAGGTACAATAAATCATTCATTTGTTGAGAAGAAAACAATTTACTATAGAGAGTGTTCATCAATAACTACTTATGTAAAGTGAATTTAAATTTACTGTACCAAACAAATAGAATTAAATTTTTTTTAAACTTACAGTTTTATCCTCTTTAACTACTCGTTTGGGTTATATGCTAGGGACTAGGATAATTATGTTTAAAGGAAGTGTGCCCACATTTGCATGGGGGTGAGTGGAAAATAATTTCGGAAAAACCACCCTTAGTACACTCGACTAAGATTCAAACCTCGATTTTGTCATCATTGGGTAGTCTAATCTACTGCAAAAGTAGCGTATTAGACCATAATAATTAGAACTAATTGCAATGATTAAAAAAGTATTATCAATGAATACATGATTTTTTAAAGTCATAAAAAAATCACTCTAAACCACTTTTAATGATAACCAAGGCCCTTGAATTCTCATCTCAACCCCTTTAATCATCATTCGTCCATTTGGGGTGGCTGGGCCACTGCACCAGTCTTGCTCGTTTCTCTTTGTCTTATGTAAGCCTTGTTCTGAACCCTCTTCCCTCACTCGTCAGCAAAAAAGAGCAAAGTTCGAGACAACCCCTCCCCCAGTGTACAGTTACACAAACACTAATTAGTTCCAAATAATTTATTTTTGGCTCTGTTTGTAAATAAATTGGTATTGACAGTAACGACTATAAATGTTACTAACCTGTAGGTTGTGAGTGAAGGGGAGAAGTAGGGGTGTTCCCAGGGAGCTGGTTCATGGGCAGCCCAGATCCCACAGACTTACTTCCTCCCCTTACACCAGAAATGCTCAGATTATCTATGTCGATGTTCAGGCTGCCAGAGTTGGTCCACGTGCTACCAACCTAATCCAAAATAACAACACCATGCAACTGCACTATTGTTAACATTTAGTGGTGTGTGAAGCTTTGAAACTTCTACTTGGCTACAAAACAAATATCAACTTCGCTTCAAAAAAAATTTCCATTTTTGAAGCTTCGCCAATAAAAATATTGACAGCTAAAATACGCAATGTTAAATTACTGGCATTCTGATCTGTTTTGTTCATCACAAATTAATATTCATATGGAAAAAATCTGAAGTAATTGAATTGCATGCTATGATAATAGCTTGATTTATCAAATTGAAATAAAAGATTACAAACAATTGTGCAATAAAACACTTTCCAGGTAATTTTAGTGCATAAAGCAATTTTAACTGCCACAGTATAATTTTTTTCAAGAGCAATACAACTAACAAAAAATATTCAAACTCCGATTCGGCTTTGAGAATATTTCATATATTCGATTCGACTTCGCTTTGAATTGAAAAAGTGGATTTCGCACACCCCTATTAACATTCATGTAACCATTAGTCTAAAACTCCGCCTTTAATTATGAGTGAAGAATGACCCAGGGCACTCTTGAATAGCTCAGCAGTAAGAGCCAAAGGTCTCGGGTTCAATTCTACTTTTCAGGTTTCAATTTTTGAATCAAAGAATATGATATTTAGAGGCGGCTGGCTATAACCATACTTAAGAACTATAACAATTTGGCTTTTCATTACATTAGTCTAAAAAGTCAAGGTCATCAAGATTACAATAGGTACTAATACATTCCTCATGTGATCAACGAAAAATTCTCTACTAATAACATCATCCATGCCTTTGATAGGTTTACTGCTTCAGACATAAATAATTCATTAGCCAGCGCATCAATCTGGGTAACTGAACAAAGAAGTAGTTAACTTTCAAATAATTAAATACTTAAAATGGTTTAATTTACTACTCAAACCCAAAAATTAGGTGGTGAAGGATACCTCGCACAATAAACTGTACTACGTAAGCCTGTCACAAATTTTGAAGAATGCGCCTTTCTAAACAGTATAAATAAAAACTAGAGATCAATGGTGGATCTAGGGAGTGATTTAGAGGTTTTGGGAAAATGGGTATCGTTGAAAAACTAATTGATGTCATTTGATAGGTGATTCCACTTTGACATTTAATCCCTTTAATGAGCCATAGTTTTACTCAAACAATTCTTGCTAAGCCTGGATTTAATAAGTGAAAACAAGATACTATAATGTACAACTCATTAACCCTGTAAGTTGGCAAAATCAAAAAGTTATAACATAATGCAGCCTATAAGATAGGGATATACTGTGATCAATCAAGTTGAGACTTCTACCTTTCAGAGTAAATGGAGTATAATATACCTTTTACATGTTCCTATCTATGTGTACTACATTCTTTACAATTTTCCATTTTCTCCCTTTTGTTCTTTTGGTTTCCTATTTTAGGAGGCTGCGTTGTGCGTTTCACACTTCTCCCTGATGAGTTCTGATAGAATGAAACCTAGGTCGGGGGATGGGGCGGTGACAATCGATTTTCTTTAAGAGGCAACCATAACCTCTTTGTCCAATGGCAACAATGTAAAGTTTGAACTGTGTTGTTCTTTTCATTGTAAAAGCCATTGCCTATTCTTTAGAAAAAATATATATATATATTTTAAATTTGGTCCTTTGGGAGTAAAGGGTATCGAGCTATTGTTTAAGGAAAAAGTTGAAATGCGTTTCCCCAATTATACTTGAATCTTGAATTTCTTGAACCCAATGGAATAGAAGTTATGTGAGTGTCTCATTTCTTATAAAACACACAAAGAGTAGAAAGATAAAGGCAAGAAATAAGCAATACTAATAAACTCTTATAATAAGCTATTAGTATAAATTTAATTTTATTCAAAATACAAGTTATTGCCAGATGAGATTGCAATGAAAGCACAACCTCTGTAAAACTGTGTGTACATTACCTGGATAGTGGAAGACGAAGTGGTGACCAAGGAAGATTGTTGCTGCAATGTTGGTAATACTGGCTGAAGAGGTGCCATGCCCATAGACTCGGAGAATAAACCTGGTCAACATAGGCTCAACACTTCAGATAAACAAACAATGAGGCAGCACTGTACATTTGGCCGTACAGAACATTCAACAAAAGTTCATCTCCTTAGTATTCTATTGTTTTTATGATGCTACCCTAATTTACAAACACATTAACCATCACATTTATTAAAGTAAATCTTATTGAAAAATGAAAGCTGGACACAAGAATCGAACCAGCAAGTCTGAGTTAGGAATGACCCTGAGTATGGAATGATTCCTGGCTATATCAGTAGTAAAGTATTGGTGCATTAGCCAAAGGTTCCACGCTTAATTTTAATGTTCAGGTGTTATATTTCAATCATGTTTAATTTAACTGTAGGATGTGTTCAAATATAGCTATATCCTTAATGAGAGTTAATTACCACCTTCATAAGCCATCAGATGTGCAAGCAGACTATAAAATTCGTTAAATGACTTAAAACTTACTATACATGAGTAATTATGCAATCAATTACAAATAAAGCTCTGGGATAAGATGGGAGTGTAAAAAATATGAGTTAATGACAGTGTTTTTGCAGTTTTTATATGAAAACTTTTTTTTGGTCAAAAATCAAACATTGCTCCAGTATAAACATAGTTTAGTTTTGTTCACACAATGATATAAATAGTTCTTGAAAATGTGCCGAGGCTATTGTGGAATTTCATGACAAATTGTACTCTTCATTTAAAAGGCTTCTCGTCTAATGCCATGATGCTCATGACAGATATTCAAGAGCTGTTTATTTCCACACCATGTAAAGAAAATTAAACACTTTCTACTGGAGATGTATTTAATTCATTTAAGCCAGAAAAAGTTTTGCTATAAAATCTACTATATTCAAAATAAACTTTAGTAGGGTTAGTTCACTTTTTAAATTGTGTTTAAAAAGTAAACTCAGTTTATGCTGAAAGATATGTCTTACCTCGATGGATTACACTTTGGCATAGCTTATAAGATTAAGGCCATACATAGAGTAATCTGACAAGGCAAGACTGCTTCGTTTTAGATTAAACAAAATATAAATTGAACACTTTTGCACTAAGTTGTGCTTGATATTGTCCTGCACTAAGCTATGTGTGTTGTATAAGCATTAAGCCTAGTTTATTATGTAACAAGTTGGACCCAACATGTTGGGAGACAACACAAGAAGAAAAGAAAGCTACGTTTATTGTCGCCAACTTGTTTGACCAACATCCTGCGTCCTCAGCCTTTTTTAATCAGTCTACACCTTTCTAGCCATGGATAGCATAGTATTACTTGCCGTTCTTCATTTATTGTGTCGATAGGAAGTGTACTTTTGCAACAACAAAATAAAAAATTAAAAAACAGTGGGGGGTTTGAAGTTATTTTTTTGCCAAACGTCAAATAGACATGGGAATAATGAATGACCTACATTTGCAAAGTGGATTTGATAACTTTGTAGGCGTGTCATATGTGGACTTTGAATGCTTGATTACACTTCTGAATCTTCATTTACGTGGTAAAATATAAAAGAAAATTGTTGTGACCCTGGGAGAAAAATTTGCTACAGCTCTGCGCTTTATGAGAGTCTTATCTCTGGCCACAAATTATGTGCGTTGCCAAGGTTAGAGATTGACTCGACATTCTAGCGCATGTGCAGAACCTCCCAAATTAGCCAACATGTTGGGTTGGTCGTTTATTATCTCCAACACAACTTGTTGGCTCTGACCGTCTCTCCTAGCACTAACATCCCCAACAAGTTGGAAATGTGTTTATATTGTAACACAACTTGTTGGGATTGTGTTGGCCAACATGTTGTGTTAATATAAAGGAGGCTTTACAAAGAGAGTTTTTTTTATACCTTCTTTCTCTCTGTTCATCCACCATTCAACAAACTGTGTGCTCTGTTGATCACCTTAACATTCCTATGGTCAGATTACTTACCCTAATCAAACTGAACATTTTACAAACAACATTCAGACATGCAGAGAGAAGAGTAGGCAATGAGTCATCCATTGTCAGTCACACAATGGAGCTCAGTAATAGTCTCATACTAGCTCCAATTTCCTAAGCCCTCTTGTCAAGTTCTTGCCTAGTTATACCCATTAAAAGCCCTGCTCTGCTTAAAGATTCGAGTACTCGCGAATCATTAATTTTCATTCTAATAAACAAAAATGTAGCCCAGAAGTAAAAATGTATTTAATTTAGTAACAATTTAAAAATGTCACCTTTCATGGGATTTACACAACAGACTTTCTTTATCCTTTTAAGATTTTAGGCAATCTTGGCAATCTTAAAATATAATTAAAATATCTTTACTTAATGTTGATAAAAGAATAAAAAAGGTTTTATTAATCAGGCACCAAATAAAGTATAGCCACACTTTTTTCAAATGATGGAATAAAGAGCCAAGCTATTTTATTTGTTAATTATGGATATAGCTGCAATTAGAGTTTGATCCCCGGTGCTTCCAGATTTTTTGTAAAGCAGCGAGTCTGTAATGAGGTCAACAGCCAAATGGTTTATTGTGCCAACAACACAAGACCCTATATCTAAAGAAATTGGCATTATCTTCACCAACAGACGGCGACCACTCGACCTTGTTGTCTCGATTGTGGGCTGACGCCATCTAGCTATAAGGCATTCACGAGCTAAGTTAACCTGAATGACAGCTCGAAATGTTACTAGAAGTTATCCCTAATATATCACTACGCCAACAGCTGACATCTATCACTTTGGATGACTGTAATGAAAACAGATGGTAATATATTAACGTGATAGTTAACCACAGTAATTTAGGTCAATATTATTTATATATGTATTTGAGGTCGGACACAAAGTTTATTTATAGTTGTATTCCCCTTAAAAAAATATTAACACCACTTTCACAAAAACTTCTAACGAACATAGCCTCAAAATGGCGAGTGACGAATTTAAACCATATGATTAAACATAACGGTAAACAAGTTTTTTACAATGATGCGGACACACAGTTGATGAAAATACTTTATTCAGTTAAATATTTCAAAATATGATAAAATAATCATATAATCATGTATTGTATGTAAAAAAATGACAACAATTTTCTCTTTTCCAAGTAAATACGATGCCTGTATTAAAAGGTATTGATGTATGCACTATATCACACAAAATCAGTAACATTCTAAAACGAAAAATAAGTACTTTTAATTATATTTAAAATATTGTTTTGAGTTGAACAAAAAGAAATTATTTAAAAAAATGAAATAGTATGAGAAAACTTAAGTTTGTTATTTTAAATGTAATGTATAACAGGTAATTAAAGAGCTTTACATTTAAAACAAAACTGTGATCTTTTACAAGTGTTGTCAACCCAAAACCTAAACATATGATTTTTGAACTGTCATCCAGGTAAAAACCTATCTTGAATGGAATATATATATCTTATCCGATACTGTTAATCTTATTATGAACAAAATTTAAATTTACATTTTTAGCATGTTAAAAACAATAAATAAACAAATAACATATTTAGTTATTTTTATTGAAACTTATCTTAAATAAACATACAAAACTCTACACAATGATTATAAATAAATATACAAAGCATTATAGAAAGGGTGTTAGATTTGTTTCAATTTTTTATGCTGTAACCAAGGTTAACGAGTTAGTACTTTATTTAGTAATTTTTAGTGCAAATTCGTAGATGGCTTCAAAATTTAAAACTATAAAATAGATTTTTTTTAAATACTATAAATTGATTTAACAATAGAGCTTAAAGCAATGTTAAAATAAATGGAATTTGTCTCAAATCATATTATGTTGAAAATAATAAGATAAGACTAATTAGGATCGGTTGGTGAAATATTTGTAGAGCAGAAGAGCAACAACATAAAGATAAGTTTTTGTAAGACATGAATGTTTTAAGCTAGAGATTACATCAGACTTATATTTCCTAATATATATCAGTATTTGTAAAAAGGTACATAGTAGTGAGAAATATAATAATGAGTTCAGTTAGAGTTAGAACAATAAATAACTCTTTAGTCTCTTGGTATAACACTAATTTAAGTATTTTAATTCAGTGTTTTCTTAACGAAAGAATATATACCAAAATGTTGTGGGATTTTGTGTGTGTGCAAAGGCGAATGAATTATGGAGAAACTTTCAAGTTAAACAGTTCCCAGATTTTGAACTTAAATAGTTTTAAATACACTGAAGAGCATGCCAATTGAGCTGCAGGTAATGAATGACCTTCCAGACAACATTACTCCCAACCATAGACACTAGTAGTGTGTATAGTGTAGTGTGAATAGATAGACCCTGTCTATGGTTGGGAGTAGTGTTGTCTGGAAGGTCATTTTTCCTAACAAAACATTATATAGTAGAAATCCGACAAGGAAAAAAGGCCTTTGAGACCACCCTCCCTACCATAAACAGGGAATAGTTAAGATATTAGTCTTATTACACTATTTTGTATATAATAAAGTATTACAATAGCATCACAATCACTAACAATGCATCATTTGCCAATATTTATTCACAATATAACATGCTGTGTTCACTAACAAATATTATCCCTCATGAATTCTTGCTCATGAGTCAAGCACCTAAATTTTCATTTAAAAATTGTGTGAATTACATGCGAGTAAATACAGTATTTAACTGATCTAAAATGTGTTGCTAAGTAAAGAATAAAAAAAATCTCAGTTAAAAATCAGTTAAATGACCATGTGTTGGTCTATGAACAAAACATTTTAAATGAGAGATAATGAATTGAAGCCGCACTTAAAGCACAAGTTTGCTTTTTCAGGCTTTCTATATACATGTCTCAATAGGGTATTTGTTTGTAAACTTTTTTTTCTAGTGCACATGACTTGTTAATTTGCTAGAGCTCTTGATTTATGAAGTTTGAGCAGTAAAATATGTGATTAGATCATGCAAAATAACCACTAACAAACATACATGAAGAGATTACATTAAATTAGGCATATCCTGTTCTAATAATACAACTCTGAAAAATGTTTTCGCTGTTAACATTCTACATTTTTTAGTGAAAATTACGGGTGTACAAAGCTTTGATTTGGATTCAAAAGTAAAATTTCAGATTATACAATTACAAAGCTTCACCAATAAATATATTTTAAGTTAAAATACACATTTATGTTTAATTTTTGTCATTTGGTGATGTCATGTCCATCACAAAATAATTGTTTATTTGGCTAGTATCTAAAGTAGTTTAATTTATTTGACTTAGACAAAATATGTTAATCATGTTGGCTATACATGCTTTTGTAACTTATTTGTTGTGTTGGCAATATAAGATTTGATATTTAATACCTGGACACAGCTTTGGGGATATTTTTTTATCATTTTATTTGACTTTGCTTCAAATTGAAAAAGTTAACTTCGCGCGCCCCTTGATACACCTTAACCGAGCAAAGCTGGCAGAATATCTTGCTTTAACATTTGGTCCAATATGGTCAGCACACATGAGGCGAGATGTCGACAGTCACTGTGAGTCTCGTCAGGTCCACTTTCTTTAAGAAGCCAAGCCCTGGCTTCCAGTACAAGTTCTTGCAGATCAGACATCAAGCGTAAATGAGGAACACTCATCACCACTGCTCCCACACAAGATGCTACGGCTAGGCGCACTCTGGCCTCGGCGTGGTGTTGCAAACTTAGACATACCTCAAGCACCTCTGCACCCATTCGTGCACTGGTGGGGGAATTAGTGGCACACATAATTAAAGTGCCCACAGTATGGAGAACATGAACTGTCAAAAGGCAGTCAACATCCGAATAATGTGTCACATCTATTTTGCGGCCAAAACCGCGAAGGAGTGGAAATAGGAATGAACCAGCCACAGGGGAGAAACGGTTTATTTTACATGTTGGAGTGTGTTTCGGTGTAGACCTGAACCTTCGGGTGTGACTTTCTATTCTTTCCCGTACAATAGCTTTACTTTTTTCCAACAAACTTTCTTCTTCACACTTATCTTTCCTTAATCGTTTCACTGTGTTTACAGTTGTTTCTATGCCAAGTAATTCTTTGTTTACCTGGGAGTGGGAATCCCCAAAGTTGGACAATCGTTTAGCTGCCTCAGTGAGTATGTCCAATATAAATAAAAGTTGATTTACTGAATAAGTACCTCTAGCACGATTGAATTCACCTGTCAAAAATTCTGCTGAGTGAGCTGGGTAAGTCACAACAACTGCCACAGATGCTGAAAACCTAAGATTATCAAAGTCATTTATACAAAATTTCTCTTCTAACGAAAGTAGAATGTGTAAAAGCTCTATGCCCAGACTGTTATCATCATTTGAAAGTTCAGAGATGATTAATTGCTCTGCAACTTTTATGCTTTCAGAAAACCTTTCATAATCCTCAGTTTCAAGTAAGCCATCTTTCAAGTCTCGAAGA
This sequence comes from Timema douglasi, assembly GCA_901482245.1. Lineage (NCBI taxonomy): Eukaryota > Metazoa > Arthropoda > Insecta > Phasmatodea > Timematidae > Timema > Timema douglasi. The sequence continues at coordinate 51,886 of CABEEJ010000382.1, read as the reverse complement.
TACTTTGGCCGTTTTTCTTCTAGCTTATATTCGTCCACTTCATCGTCACTATCTAGTTCTTCTAAACTGTCATTTTCTATTTTATTAGTAGCACCTTCAAGTATTTTCTCTTTAGTTTCACGTATGTTAATTCGCCCATTAGTATGTCCAACATTAGGTTCAGAACTATGCAACCCACTCTCTTTAGCCAATTGGAACAACATTTTATCGCCATCACAGAGACAACAAATTTTACTGGAATTATCTTCTTGATCGATAGTATCATAAATTGTATGGCCATTTTCAGAATAGTTGTTCGATTGAAGTATAGAAGTGTAGCTACTTTTTCCCTTTTCCTCTTTTAGGTTGGTAGCATCCTGATCAACATTAAGGTCTTTGAGAACAGATATTAATTTACTGGTTTTCGGTGATGTCTTACCATAATCAAAGCAAAGCTTTGGTCTATCTTCCTGTTTCATTACAGAGTGAAGAAAGTTTGTCACCAATTCAGCTGTAACCATGCCAACAGCTCTTACCGCCTCCACCGGAGATTCCAAGTGAACTGGAACTCCATCAAATAATTGTTTCTCGACTTCTTGTCTTTGTACTTTAGTCAATGTATGGCAGACATGTTTGGTGCAAAGCAACACTCCTTGAGTAACATATACATGCTGTTCTAAGGACGTGTGAGCAAGAGCACTGCGGTCAGACCAAACCGAAATAAGTTTTGTTAACATATCTTTCACTAAACTTGGCCGCTCTAAAGCCAAAAAACCCACAAGGTTTTTCAAGAGTGTTGGATTATTCCAATCATGGCAGCTCAACAGGGGTAGCTTGGTGCATAGCACATGTTTCCAGGTTGCCGAGTTTTCCAACACTCCTCCCAGAAGAGAATAACAGGTTTGTGGGGTTTTGCAAACCTGAAGTAGCATAGTGGCTGCAGGGTCTACAGCCTGGAACGACAACCCATGGAACACATGCTGACACACTCGTGAGCAGGCCTCATCAGAACTCCAATCCTCTAATATTTTAAAAAGATTCAAAATGCCTGGCGATTTCCGCCCATCGTTAAAAATCACTAAAACCTTACTCAGAAGAATTGAAATGGGCTCAACCACAAAAGATTTACAGCCAAATATAGATGCCCCCGAAAGAAACTTTACACACTTTGCAATATGATAACATAAAAGCTTGCAGTAGGTTTCTGGTACAAACATCTCTCTTAGATCATTCCTTAGTACATTAGCTACCCTACTTGGCATAGAAACTAACATGCGAACTACATCTTCCCAATATGTCTCAGTACAATCAGCACTACACTGCTCCAAAATAGCCGAGACCATTTCATCACTTTTTAATAGTGACTCTAACACATTTACAACAAAGTCTATTTTTACACTAGGTCCTTTAGAGTCCTTCAATATGTTTCCAAGAGAGGATATAGCTTCCCCAAACAGTAATGCACCTCCTCCCTCTACCACTAAAAAGTCTTTAGCTACAACATCTAGGCCTTGTGACATCCACTTGGGAGTAAATTTATCCAGTATGAACCTAGCTAGCGACCCATAATGATCTGCAAGGAACATACTAACATCTGGTGATGATAAATCTTGTCCTGCAAATTTTTGTGGGGTGTATGGCCCAGGTAGGATTCTCACGATGACCTCTAAAAGATTATATAGTTTTTCTGGTTGTGGACACTCCTGGGAAGTCAAGCTCTCTAGTTTCGAAGTCAACTCTGTCATCAAAAATGGGGTAGGCCCTTTATTCATCGCGCTTGAATCAATTGGTAATTGGTAATCTTCTGAAGCCATTCCTGTGGCGGGAACTTGTGTAGACTGTTCCTTCATTGTGTCTGCATCAGTTATTGGTGAGTGGTCTATAGAAGCCGGCTCTATGATGAAAACTGAGGTAGGCCCTGTCTTCATCGTGCTTGAATCAGTTGGCAATTGGTAATCTTCTGAAGCCATTCCTGCGGCGGGAACTTGTGTAGACTGTTCCTTCATTGTGTCTGCATCAGTTATTGGTGAGTGGTCAATAGAAGCCGGCTCTATGATGAAAACTGAGGTAGGCCCTGTCTTCATTGTGCTCGCATCAGTTTTCGATTGGTAGTCAACAGCTGCAAGGTGGAACAATTCTCGCTGTTGCTTCTCAGTTCAACATAACATACCATGTGTGCATGCTCAAAACACATTTTAAAAATAAGTTTGAAAAAAGTTCACACGACACTAAAACCCACCCACTAAATTTGTGTTCATTAGAATTACTACTTTATCACTCAAAATTTTTTTTAAACATATAAAATACTTATAACCAAACAAAATTAGTAGAGTTTAGTTGAATCAACTATTTAACAAATTTAAATCTCCAATTCACCTTTGAATCCTGATATGAATCTGAATCTTGGAAAATATTATGAACATGAGAGGGATAATAGAAAATGAAAATAGTAACTAAATGTTAACTTCCTTTTATTATAATACATTCATTATTATATTCACCCATTCAGTTAAGTGTGAAATTACTTGTCTGGGGCCTGATTAAGTTCATCCGGCAATTATAAATATTTCTAATCTATCAAAAAGCAGTATTAAAGCTATAAAACAAATTTTACTTGAAAACTTTTTTTTTGTGGGTTTGATGTGAATTCAAAATTTTCTTGAATAGCCTTAAAAATTCAAGGGATTCAAGGGATTCAAGGGATTCAAAGGATTCAAAGTCCCATCCTTAAAAATTAGTTACAAATATATTATGTTTGCTACAGCATTAATGTCAGTAATTTCTTTAGCAATTATTTTCAAAGGTTAGTGACAATTATTGAATTATCCACTACAGTTGCTTAAGAATAATCGATAATCATAAATATTACAGGGTGTCTACTGAGTTAGAGAACCAAAAATTAGTGACTTTTTGGTGACCCTTTTTTGACCACAAGATTCCTTTGGTAATCGGCCGAACATTATATAATGCATATATAGGCATAATGCACTCACACACAACATTAAACTTTAATTAGATGGCGAATATTAACCTTGTCCTTGGTATCATGGTAAAAAAAATCAGGCAGCTTGTATCTAGCACATGGCATCATGAGTAGTGAGTGGCTCGACATTTGCCGCGTTCACTTTGTTGTGATGGGGTGGGGGGATATATTGTAACTTTGTGTCCCAGATTGAAAATTCGAAAACTTTTCAGTGACTTTCATGACCTTTTTTTTGTTATTAGCTTTTTCGTGACTTTAGTGACATTCATGATCCAGTAGACACTCTGTATTAAAATGTTAATGGACCACTATTGTATATATACAAGCTGAACACTTACTTGTCGAGTTGAAGTTGGGTTCCACCTCGAACGGAGAAGAATGAGCATTGTTTGTCACTAAAGGAGCAGGGGTGGGGACAGAAAAGCCACCCCCAAGGTCAGTCAAAAGGTCCGTGCTACCCTGTGCCAAGCCTACAAGAAGAAAATACAGTAACATCAGATTAAAATGCCTGATACATTTAAACTAAGTAAATTGAATATAAAGAAATGTTACAAATATGTGGATGTTTGCAATGTACTTTTTTTTAGATCAATTTAAGTACACAAAATAAATGGAGATGTGTTGAAAGATATTAATTAAGATTTACTCAAATATTTATAACTTGTGAATCTTAGCACTGTGCATAGTGAGTATCTTCGTGACAATATTATTTTTATCTCAAATACTAAATCCCCATTACCATCATAATATCTCTCTGTAATATCAGCTAACTAAAAGGTAAAAAAACTAAAAATTAAAGATGTAATAAGTTTATATAGTTAGGTTTTCTTTTAAACAAAAATTAAGGACCTTTTTGAAAATCTTAACTCTCAACTACTACACAAAACTATATACTGTATTATTATTATTACTTAGCACCGCGTCTTGCTACCCGTTTGGGTTATACACTACTAATACTACTAATTACACTAATGGATTAGGAATTGGGAAGGTTGAATTAGAGGCAGTGAACCCGCATTTGCATGGAGGAAGAGTGGAAAACCATTTAGGATAAACCCCCTTCAGTTCACCCGACTGAGATTCGAACCTCGATCTCCCCATCCTCAGAAGTAGAGCTCAACACGACTAGCACGTTAGCCAGCTAAGCCACTGAGGCGGGTTGTATACTGTAAATTTTTAGGAGGTTTGATCAAAAGGTTTTACCAACATAATGTGATCTTACTCTTAAAATAAGCAATAAGGTTATGATTTAACACCTTCATATGCCCGTTCTTTGAATTGAAGATTAATATTTTTTTTCAAAGTTTCGAAGCTTTGGCACAGCCTTGATTTTAGGTAATGAAGGCTTTTGTGATTATCTTAATCAGGTAAATACATTAAAGTAGAAATCTAGGGAAAGGGCCAATGTTTTTGCAGCTTTTATAGCAAAACTTTTTTTGACCAAAATAAATAAAATATTTCTACCTTAGAAATAGAATAGAATTTTCTTCACACAGTGATATTAACAGTTGTTGAATGTCTTTCACGAGCGTAGCGGCATTAGATGGGAAACTTTTTGAACGAAGAGAGAAAATTGTCATTAAATTCCAGGACATCCTTGACAAATAATCAAGAAATTTTGATGTCAACATGTGAAGAAAATTAAACAATATATTTCTACTGGAAAATATATGATTTATTTTGATAAAAAAAAAGGTTTGCTATAAAAGCACTAGACTTTTCTCGTGTTATTTGTACCGCATCTCATAAAAAAAGCTTAAATTTCTTAATCAGCTAAATACAAAAGTTACAACAATTTTTCAGAGTTTCCGATATTTTAACCTTGTTTTTAGATTTTAATTCCAAAGATTTTTTTTTCTCTCCAAATATTCAAACTCACATTTGAATGAGGATTCCAAGAAGATTGATGTATACGAAGTATGTAGGGTAGAGACCTCAAAGAAGACCAAGGTAGAGAGGAAGAACAGATAGCAGCAAGTGTGCAAGAGAAGTGTAAGGACAGAGGGAGATGGGAGGCATTTTACTAAACAGACCTGGCCACAGGCTGGAAACAGATGATGATGATGATGCCATTTTGAATGAAACAGCAATACTAACTAAAACTGGACACAATGAGAAATCACTCAATTATCATTTTGTTTCTATTTTATTATTACTTTTTAATGGTTTTAATGGGTGAGGTGAAGAGTGGGAGTAGAGAGGATTTAATAAGAAGAGGGCAACAAGGGGAGTTGTTCTATAGATGTGTAAGAGAACTGCTATGGAGAAGCTCCCTTGAATCCATCGTCACATATGCAACATAAACATGGACATCAAATGTAAGAGACTAGGAAAGTGGAGGCCATGGGAATGAAGTTTGTGAGGATATGTTAGCTGTCACAAGCAGAAACACAATTAGGAATGAAGTTGTCTGGGTCAGAGTGGTGGTACAGGGAGAACATGAGATGGTAGAAGAAGCAAGACTGAGATGGTATGGGCATTTGATGAGAATGGAAAAGGAGAGAATACCAAAGAAAATGATGGAAATGAAATATGTAGGGAAAATACCGCAAGGGAGAACAAGAAAGATAAGAGAGAAGGAGATAATAGAAAGTGTGCATGGGAAAGGAGAAGAATGAAAGCAAATAAAGGAGGAAGAGTGGAGGAAAAGGAAAGGAAAATGGAAGTATTTTATCAATTTCATCCGGCCACAAACTGGAAACTGTTGGTAACTAAATGGACTAAGAATGTAAATACAATTTTAATATTTTACCATCACCAATGTGACAACACGGGTTTCCTATGAAAATCAGAATGTACCTTTCTTTCATGGTTTCAATACAACACAGCTTATAAGATCTAGTGTATCTATTAGGGAAAAACTGGTTCCTTTCAGGCTAAGCAAAGTCTGAATTACTGTTATTAATGTTTACAATGTATAACATGCTATCAAGCACTCGAGTCAATGGTAGTGATTCACCTTTGGTTCACTTTAAGATTAGAAAATAAGAAAAAAAAACATCTAGAAATAGTTGTTACCTGAAAAATTGCCATTGTTGACAGGGTGTGGCATACTAAGACCACTTAGTGCTTCCAGGTTGGTATTACTGGGAAGTTGGCTCCCTAAAATGTTGGCTCCACTAATATTTTCTCCCAATAGGTTGGCGCCAGTGAGCTGCTGCGCACCCACCAAGTTGGTACTAGCAGCAGTACGAGGTGGCGCAAACAAAACAGGCTGAGAAGGAGCAATAGAAGCTGTGTTTGAGCCACTGAATGCGCTGGAGAAGTCTGCAAACTCATCATTGCCGGCTGCTCGAGTGCTAAATAAACAAATAAAATAAACTTTTATGATAATTATATATTTTTCATAATATTGTATTTCTCACACACCTAGTATGGTATGATTATAGAGTAATTCCAGACACCCTTCTTCTATTTGAAGAACTTTAATAATGGATAGTCAAGACATATTAGCTTAGACAGTAGCGTGTATACCTACCTATCTAGCTATGAACCTAGGGTTCAATTTCTGTCATGGCTAGATGATTAATTAGTCCTCACACGACTCAGAGGCGTAGTTGGCTAACATATTTGTTTTGTGTAGAGCCAGACTGCTGAGGACGAGGAGATCGAGGTTCAAACCTCGACCGAGTGAAATGGGGTGGTTTTTCCTAAATGGTTTTCCACTCTCCCTCTACACAAAACTATTCAACCTTACCGATTCCTAGGCCATTAGCGTAATTAGTACTTAAGCGTATAATCCGAACGAGTATTAAGATGCGGTGCTAAATAATAAAAAATAAAATAAGTCCTCCCTTCCTCTATTTGGTGAGCTTGGTGCTGTAAACAATACGACAAGTTGCTAAGTTCAAGTGGACATGTGACTCATGTTTACCTTTCTTTACAAGTGTTTTTAGAACTTTAGTTTAGTTATAATTTTTTCTTCTTCTTTGCTTAAGATAATATATTAAAGTTTGATTCACACTGGTAGGACTGTGCTCAGGTCGTGCTGGGACTGTGTCGTGTCGCTACCATTCACACCGATGAGACTGTGCTGAGACTGTGCTGTTAGCGCTATTTTGCTCATCGTCAGAAGTAGACATGGATCAAACAGAAAGATGTGATTGTTGCATGTGGGCTTTATCTTATTTCACTTGATAAAAAGAGGAGAAAATGAAGAAAATACTGAGTTTACAATTTGTTTAGAGCAAGAGAGGGAGAATTCCACAATATATTTGGGCGACTCAGAGATGACCATCAAAAGTTTCACAAATATTTTAGAATGAGTGTCCCGAAGTTGGAAAACTTACAGAAACCCCTTGCATTCAGTTTGTCAGCTATCTCCTTCCAAATATTTTCTTTAGTGAGATTATTATCATAATCTTTATGCTGCGAATTATACAATCATTCATACTCCTAAACCAACATTATTAAGTTTTCTTCATCCATAGTTTTGGCTTATAGCACACAGTTGTGTTAACAATGTTGGAATATTCTGCAGCCCTGTCAGATTGTAGATAAGAACCTTCGTGAAGGTTCGCCGCTTGCCGGAAGAAGCCGAAGTAGGTGAAACGACACTAAGACGACATTAAGGCGACATCATCTATATTCACACTGATAGGACTGTGTTCGTACCGTGCTGGACCGTGACCTTGGGAAATCACTTTTGAAACGATCCAAGACGACACAGTCACAGCACGGCCTGAGCACAGTCCTATGAGTGTGAATCAAAAACGGTCTTACAAGGTAACTCATATGGGAATGACTTGTTCGAGATTGTTGGCAGCACGACACAGTCCCAGCACAGTCTGCACACAGTCCTATAAGTGTGAATCAACCTTTATTGTGTTAATAAGTTTGAATTATATGAATATGTATAATTTATTAAAGAATTATAGCAAATATAAAAACATATTTTGAAATTTAAACTACCCAATGTTTAAGATAGTATTCAAAAAGGCAAGAATATTTTCAGAACTTTTTTCCAAAATTTTCAAGATTACAGCAAATTGATGCAGACAGAGTCTCAGGTCTGGAACGGGAAATATATATTTTCCCATGATAATTTTTTAGGTTCCCGCACACCCCTAATATTTAGGCATGTATTCGTCATAAATGCTTAAAAATGACCAAACAATGACGCAAAACTAGACAAAATGACATAAAATATACCATTCTACAACCAGGGGTCATGAACATAATTTATATAGTACACAACAAAATGTATGTACATATCAGCAATCTCTGATGTAAAAATAAAAAAAAGGCACTCATTAAAATCAAGGCCCTGTAAATAAACAATTTAAAAAGCAGTTGGTGATGAGGATTGTATCACCCATATTTATTTTATTATTACCTCTCCTTGCTCAAGGAATTGAAGGCAGTGGAGAAATCGCCAAACTCACTGCCATCTGCTGCCCGGGGGTTGAAGTCATCATCCCCTGCCAAGTCACTGATGAGACTGGGTTTGCCTCCCGAGGGAGGTCCAGGTTTACTTATAGAATCTTCATTGCGACCATATTTGGCTGCTGCTCCCAAGTCAATCTTCTTCACCGGCCTAAATGCATGACTTGATAGTAATATATATGATGGTTTGTTCATCATGTATTAAAGTACTTGGTGACCTGGTGGTCTAGGGGTAAGGTGTCAGACTTATGTGCTGGGGGTCTGGGGTTCGATCCTCGGTCCCGGCACAGATTTATCTGATTACCAAATCCTCCCTTCACCTCTGACAAGACGTGTATTAATCACAACTTGTGAATGTTTGGAATGCCAGGCCTCCACCGTGGTTCGTATTCCACGTTAAACTGTAGGTCCTCCATTTCATCTCACAATCACCCCACCATTACACATTAGCGTAAGTGCATATAACCCGAACGGGTAGAAAGAAGCGGTGCTAATAACAATAACAATTAAAGTACTTCACCACTAACTTCATATTCCTACAAGTATTGCTGGAGGCTGTGACATCTCATTAAACTGAACAGTTAAATATTTTCACTTTAATTTACCTTTACGTTTCAGCATCAAAGTGCTGGCTAATATTATTGGTTCACAGTAAAACAACCTCTAAACATAATTTAGCATTAGAATGGATCCACATTATGGCAAAAAAGGGGGTAGTGTTGAAATATTGTACTAACCTCATAGGAACTTGATCAATTATGATATATATCTCTTTTAAAAAGCCTCTTTTTTTGACTTTTGAGATTTTTGTTATGTTTGGAAAAAGGAAAAGGATAGGAGGATAGAAATATATTAAAGGGGAAAAACACAATACGGCTTTTACAATGAAAAGAATAACAAAGCACTTCCTTACATTTCAATGGCCTTCCTGTTTTCCGTAGGTCTCTAACACACCTATAGAACTCCCCCCTCCCTTCACCCCTCGACTTATTAGGGAGACCCTTACCCACACTTAGCCTCAATCACGTTACAAATTTCTAAGCGCTATTCAATCCATCTTAATGGCTCTACTAGGTCTTATCTTCTTCCTTGTCATTACCATCACTTCACACATTGCCATGCCAAATTTCATGTCAACTTTATGCAACAAAAATAATATGCCAAAAAATAATCTATCTACATTAAGGAATTAAGACAAAATTTTGAAAATGAATCAAGCGACAACGATCAGCCCCTAGCTATAGACCAATCAGTGTACTCTTTCACTAAATTAAACTAAATCACTACTGAAAGAGAGGCGTTACGTTCCACAAAAAATTACCAAAATAGGTTTTAGTTGTGAATTTTAAAGGCCTTCAGTTTTATGTTAAGAGGTTAAGGCTTGACTTTCTATCCTCCTTTTAATGCCTATCAGCGATATTAAGAGCAGTTCTTACACTGTATTAGCCCTCACATAATCTAATGACTAGATATAGTATCTGTGTTGGTGGCAGCGTGGTCTAAGGCGCTACTCTTGCAAAAGACTAGACTGCCAAAGACGGGAAGATCGGAGTTCAATCCAGGTCGGGTGTACTGAGGGTGGATTTCCACTCTCCCTTCACACAAATGCTGGTAGACTTTATATAAATTTTATCTTCCTAAACTTTGACACATTAGTATAATTAGTACAAAGTGTTTAACCCGAATAGGTAGTATGAACTGGTGCTTAAATAAACTATAGATAGTAGGAACTGGAACAATATCAGATCAAAATAAAACAGGTGGAAGAAGGTACTAGAAAGAGGGATTGAAGCAAATTAAAAAAAGTTCCTTTTATTTGTTTCAACCCCCCTTTCCTGAACAACCTTATTGTTTATTGTATTAAGAGACAGCAATGTGATTTGAAACATACCTGGCTACTCGGGAAGGTGTAACGTTATTACTTAAGTTGGCAGCCTTGGTGCCGGAATCTACACTGTCACTGTCCTTCTCCCTATCCTTGTACTCATTGTGTTGAGGTTTATTGTTTCCTTCACCTTCACTGTCGTCACTGTCGGCACAACAAACACAATGCTGTGATGAAAACATTTACACTACGCCAACAGTCATGGAAAGTGAAGAAAACGAGGAATAAGTAGAGGTGAACGAAGTTTTAAAACTTCATATTGGCTTTGAAACAAATAGCAGCTTCAACTTCCCTTTAAAGAAAAATTTGGCTTCAAAAATAAAAATAATGACACCTAAGATACTTAATTTATGTCATTATTGCCATTCTGAGCTGTTATTTACATTAAACATTCATATTCAAATGTGAAGAAATTGAATTGTAAGTTGTAATAATAGATTTATTTATACAAATAAAATGAAATATTACAACCGATTGCGCAGTAAAATATTTTCCAAGTTATTTTAGTACATAAAGTTATATAAATATCCACGATATAAAAATTTTCAATCATAAAACAAAAAGTATTCAAACTTTGATTCAGCTTCTAGAGTTTTTAATGTAATAGATTTGAGTTTGCTTAAAATTGTAAAAGTAGACTTCACATACCCCTAGAAATAAGAAACTGGTGAGTGTAAAGTGGTCAGGGTTTTAGGCCCTTAGCTCTCAACCTTTTCATTTATAAAATTATATTAGTTCTGCCTTTAGTTTACATATTAATACACTCAAGATACGGAGAGTACTAAACTGATAAATACCTTGTTCTTTTCCATTCATCTAGGCCTAATTTAATTATCTTTATTACTATCAAATGGTTAATTATAAGAGAGTGTGGGGTTTTATGGTAATTGTAAGTTATGTAAATCATAACCAAAGTTGTAAGCAATATATGTTTCAAATTTCAATTCATTAACTTCATTTTCAGGCCTTTAAATTTATAATCTAATAGTTTTTCATTATTTAAGTCTTTGTTGGAATATTAGAGTCATCCAAATTTATTACTTTTCATTTATAAGCATCGTGCTTTGTATCATTAGCTGAACTCGGAATCTGGGAGATGCACCTGTTATTGCACGTGCAGTCTTTCAGGGGAGGGGGAGGTTTTGGCACGGACTCCTGGCCAATCAGTGCCTTTGGTTTAGCGTCTGTGTTTGACCTTATCTGGAAGGAAAGCGTCAGACGCGGACACTGAGCGGTTAGTACGCGAAGAGTAGAGATGGGAGACTACCCGATTAGCACGCTAAGAGTAGAGACGCGGAAACTGGCCGGTTAGAGCGCAAAGAGTAGAGACGGGGGACTGGCCGGTTAGAACGCAAAGAGTAGAGACGGGGGACTTGGCCGGTTAGTACGCGAAGAGTAGAGATGGGAATCTGGCCGATTAACACTCAAAGAGTAAAGACACGTACATTTTGTGAACTTATCTTAATGTGTAGAGACAGTCTCGTGATGGGGGAAAGTAGAGGGAGACTAGGTGGCTAAATAATATTATTTTTTTAATCAAGCATATGTGATGATACCCTGTAAAGGATTTCTGTAAAATAAAACGTAAAATTTAAATGCTACGCTAAATAATCTTGTTTTGGATTGGCTGTGTACCTCTACCCCCACCATTATCTAAATATAACCCCGAGATGCTCTACCGAAACTGACTGCCGTGGACGAGAACCTAAGAAGAAGATGACAACGCGAGGCCATTAACAACAGCTGATGACCAGAGATGATGGCGGTGAGTGACTAGTTACAAAAATGGCGCAACAACGTGGGGTTAGTAATCAAAACTGACCTCATGGAGTAGCCGAATAGTTACATGAGTAGTAGCAATAAAGGTCCACTTGGAAACGGTAAAGACATGAGGAATATAACATACCATTTTTCAAGTATTTCTAACTTTGCTTATATTGTTTGCACTTTTAAATATTTTTTTCAGCCATTTGAAAATGATAGCTAAAACCTTTTAATACAAAACAAGTCTTCATCATCATCATCATCATCACCACCATCACTATCTGTTTCCTGCTTGCCAACATTTTCTTTGGCATCCTCTTTTTTTCCATCTTCATTACATGCCCAAAGACCATTGATAGCAAAAAAGGTACAAATAATGGAACATTTAATAATTTCTGAATACACCCGTTTTGGTGGTTGAATGGTCTAATAGTTTCAATATACAGACTGGACTGCTGATGACGAGGGAGATGTTTGATTCCTGTTCAGGTGTACTTTGGGTGGTCTTTCTTAAATGGTTTTCCATTCTCCCTCCACATAAATTCAGCCTTCCTCATCGCTAGCACATTAGTGTAATTAAGTCACATGAGTATAGCTGGAACAGGTTATGAGATGTGGTGTCAAAAATAAAGCATGCTGATTAAAGTATTGTACCTGTTATTGAAAGTGTCCTCAAAGCCCTTCCCTCTGCCTTTGGAGCCGGTGTGCCCGTGATCTGGATCCCAGTCAGCAAACTCGTCCTTCTTCCATCGAGGCGTGTCTTCCCAACCACCACCCCCTCCCCCACCACCTAAGGACCAAGTGTAGCAGTGTATAATTATAAACAAAAGTTTTTTAACAGACAGCAAAAAAACTATTGGTTGCAATTATAATGGTAACACACACAATGATAATTTAACATGTTTATTTAATTATATGGGCATTATATAAAAATTTGCAGACTACTTCATTGATAAACATGGTTTCAATAAGAAAATTCGTCACCTGATAATGCAAGTATTCTATCTCCAAAATTGTTAAATTTGGGATATTTGGTGTTTATGCTTATTTAGAATATATATAATTCATCTGTGGTGAAATTGAAACTACTATATAATTACTTAAGAGGATACAAACTTTAGTTGTCATCTAGTAACATTGGTTTTATACACAAGGTCAAACTTCAATGCTCTTTTACACAAAAGTGGAAAATTGGGCATAGAACACTTGCATTCTCGGGTGACGAGTTGCTAAAACTACCATGCTTTAATTATTCTGTTCATAAAATTATTTAAAAAAATTACATTCTTTACTTAAAAACCAGAAATAATTAATAATATAATGACTCACCAAACCTCATGCCTGTGGCTTCATTGGACATGCCTATATACTTGTCTTTGTTCTTCTTTGCTTTTTTCCTCTCTTCCCGTAACTTTTCATCGTCTTGAATGAATTCTATAAGGTCATGAACTTTATGCCTAAAACAATTATATTAACTTTATGGCCCATAAAACCTTCTACATTGCCATAGTAGAAGAAAACATATTTAAAAAAATTACAAATATAATGAATTTAATACACTGCTAGTGCAGCTGCTGAATAACACGTTAAGTCTTACCTAACATTGATGCCTTGGTCCTTGCCAAACTCATCAACATAGGTGTAATTTTCTAAACTGCGGAGGTCATAGATGTGTTCTCGGGCTGACGTCACAACTCGTTCAGAGCCATTGCGGACGAGGTAGTTCAACAATAGCAAGGCCTGTAATGTTACAGAACCAAATATGACACTATACAACATTTAAACTCATTCAAGACAATTTTTTTATGAATATATTTGCATAATTAGAGAAAATAGACTGTATAAAATACCCCTATTAACACATTAATGTGTCTAATATTACTGACTAAAAGGCGATCAGACTAGGATTGTAATATCTTAAAACTCATAGAAGGCATACAAAATAAATGCAAATGTTAATGGCTTACAATTATGGAACATATTTCGTGGCTAGTAAATTCCTAACTTATATTCGAATAAGCAAACTAAAAAACTGCTAAGTGTGTTAGGAATTAAAAAGAAAATTTCAAGTTGAAAACATGTACAAATTGATTTTTAAAAGCAGGGTTGTGAAGTCAAAGCCGTGGAGTCAGAAGCATTTTTGTCTGGAGTCTGAATCTGTAAAAATGTGCCAACTAAGACACCAAAATAAAAACTAATAATATTATAACAGTATATGATAAATATATAGGCCTAATTCTAATTTTATACTTTTTTTATTCTTTAGAACCAATATTTGTAATTCGGATTTACAAATTTATTTAAATATAAATTCATAATGCCAAAGAAACTTTCCATGAAGTAATTTGTATTTGAATATTTTACTGCAGAAAGTTTGTTATTACTAATGTATATACTTAGATTATTTTATGAAGGGGTCAGAGTCTGACAGCATAAAAATAGAGGAGTCGAAGACAAAAGCTTGATGTACAGACTCCATAGCCCCATTTAAAAGAGCTTTAGGGTTAATTTCAGTAACTTAATTTATTATAAATGTGTTTCTTGTTCTTTTAGCCCAGCATATTTTCAAATTATTCTAGCTCTACACCATTTTCCATTCATAAATTGATATTGGTTCAAAATTCTGGACTTTTTAAACACATTATAAAAAAAGTTTCACCAATATTTACCTAATTCGGACAGAGAGACATCATACCTTGTAGGTTCTCCTCCAATTTCTTTTGTTCTCTTGAAGCATTCTCTTCCATAACATAGTCATAACTTCTGGAAAATGTTCATATGTAAATGTTCCTTGCGCTATTTCTTGCATCAGCACTCCTAAATTTGAAACAAGATCAATACACATTCAATCAATAATAGGCCTAAAGACAACTTTAGTTTATCAGTTTATGTTACATATGAATTGAATGGTCTTTATTGCAACATTTAGAAACGTGATATTTCAATACATTTAAGACAATATTTTGTAGAATAATGATAATTTTTTTTAGTAATTTTTCCCATCTCACCCCACAAATGACACTTAACTTAGGGATCGTTAATAAGACACATGACACTTTTTATTTTATTTTAAACTCCCCACCTGCCCCCATGCAACATCAAGTAGATATATTTATGTTGGAATCATTATCAACTTTAAATTCACCCAGAATTCACATACCTTACCATTATGTAAGGCTTTTCATGGTTTTAAATGTAAACCAACACAATGCCGCTAACTTAAAGTTAATTTAATTTTTGAGTTGTCCAAGGGAGAGCTTCTATTACGTTATGGTACATGAACATTAAGAGAACAGTACATGTTCTAGCCAGCCAATCATTTTACGAGCCTCATCAACAGGGATATTTAGTACTTAATTTGTTTTATTATGGTATGCAGACAACTTCTCCGGTATAGTTTGTTTGTACCTCGCCAACTCTAAAGTAATCTTCTATTGCAAGTGCTCAACGGCCTAATCAGCCCCTAAATGCTTGGATTTTATTTTGGTAAACAATTTATTTTATAACCATTCAGATCTATCATCTGTTTTTTTCTCAGGTTGTTAGGTTACATACATGAGTCCTGTTAATACAATAGTTTATTTACATTAATTGAATGTTACGTGTAAGATAAGTTGATGTTACGTGAAAGTTAAGTGAATGTTATGTGAAAGTTAAGTGAACATTTAAGTTTATCGTGATCTCAAAATCAGCTTGACACCTCCCATCCACTCCTCCAACATGAGTTAGATAACTTTTCACATCATCAGTGAACTTTATTTAATTTCATAGGGAAACTTTTGACACTAAAATATGGGACTCAGATCTAATATTATAAATCCATTTTAAATCCTCAATATCTCAAAGAATTTCATAAGAATACAGAACATTATTTTAATTTTACAAATAATATTATTTTTTCAACATTAGAATTTAAGTATAAGTTACCTGCTTCGGTTGTAGGTGTCACTCTCGTAATGGCCCAGTGTGGTTACAAAACTTTTATCATAAAATTTCCAGACTTTTCTACGTTTACAAGACATAAAAAAACCAGACATAACTTTTTAACAGTTTTTCTTGGTGTATAGGATTTTTTTTTCATTTGTTACAATTAGCTCATATTTTCGAGAAATCCTATACTACCAAACATCAACATTCTTATGAGTTCTTTTTTTCCCAAGTATTTAATATTCTAGGTATTATTTGTGGCTCAGTGTAAATGTGTTAAATTCTTCGTTCAACTTTTCCTTATATTTTATTTATTGACATTTCCACAACACCAGAGAATTCCACGGCTTGTTCAGTTTTCCCTGATGTAGCCACCATAAGACTAGACTGACGATGATGGGGAGATTGTGGTTCAATCGTAGTCGGGTGTATTGAGGGTGGTTTTTCCTAAAAGGTTTCTCACTCTATCACCATGCAAATGTGGCTACTTTACTAATTCCTAATCCATTAGTGTAATTGGTACAAGCATATGAATCAAATAAGTAGTAAAACGCAGTGCTAAAAAAAAATTATAAGTTAAGTTCTGTGTTACTTAACACTGTGATGTATCTGCCCTCCCCCACTTTAGCACCATGGAGACATTAGAGCTCCCCCATCTCTCAAAAGCATTATGTGGTTTTGGTCTAAGAATAGCCCCTTAAGTGAGTAATACAGCTCAATAAATATTCTACTTTTAAAAGAAGCCTGTGAAATTAGGACTTGAAACTTTTTTACTAGAGATCTATTTAAAAAAATTACAATTGAATTTTAAAATAATAATTTCAAAATGTAAAGTTATTAAAATGATCCCAAATTACCTTTTGTAAAACTAGAAGAAAAAAAAACACCTACTTTAGGAAATATTTTCTGCTTCAAGCATATCTTTTACTAGGACCTCGCTAGTTTCCCAGTTTATCGGCTGTGAGGTGGATTTTTAAGACAGAGAAGGGCTTGCACAAAAATAATTTTCAGTGAAAAGGATTCATTGCATTGCTATTGGTACATGCGACACAAGGGATACTATAGATGTAAATATAATCTAACGGGGTGGTGAAAAGCAGGGGAGATAAGATGAAGCACATTGTACTTAAACCATAGAGAAGATGGAAAATAACTTTATATCAATTTTACTGCACAAAAAGTATGCCTTTTTTTTTATCACAGGCTAGTAGTAATAATAAACTGGGAACTTATTAGGCCCTATTCCATATAAAGTTAAAAGAGATCAATTGTGCCGGAAGAGTGGAGGCCACGAGTTAAGAACTTGGTTGTGCTTTTAAAATCTGGTAAAGGGTCTGACACACTTTTAATGGTAGGCCTATTGCCCACAACATAGGACAAAAAAAAATGTTGATGGATATATATGACATTAGGCTTAAGTTTTGAAAAGGTAAAAAATGGTTCACGCACAATTGAAGCAGTAATTAATAATGTATTAACTTATTTCCTGCTAAATGGTAATCCCAGTAACAGATGTATAGTTTCAAACAACTTTTTTTGTTAAATCAGGCCTTCATATAGGCCTATTGGGCAAGCTATCGGTACTCAACATATTTAGTCAAAATGTTTTAAGTCAGGTGTAGTAGAATTAGCAGACTCTTCAGAGAAATCCCAACGAAAGATGTAAATGAGTTGGATGAAAAGTAGTGTGCTTATTAGTGATTCATCCTTATCTGAGACCCAATGTAAACAAAGCCACATGTAAGTTTATGCTGATTTGCTACTGAACGGACTTTCAATGGTATCCTTTCACTAAACAGTCCCTCCTATGTTTTTTATCAAACTTGTTTTAAAATAATATTAGAAAATTATTTTAACTTAAATCATCCCTTCAATTGATTTATAAACTATACTTTAAGCTTTGCGAGCACATTCTATCACCAACAAACCCCTAACTCAGCGTTGAGGGACCCCCATGGTACAGTCCTTATCAGATATTAACGTAAAGTCTGCAACAATTAGTCAATAGTTCATTTTGGCAGCGTTAGATGACAGTTGTGGGTGTTGAGTGCTTCCTGTCTATTTATGGTGTTTGCCGAGTGGGACCCGAGTTTCGTTAAGCATAAGACAGAAAATTTAAATCATAAAAAATAAAAAAAATCGTAGTAACTTACTTTGCTATGGTACAGACTATACATGGTCACACCTGTTTAAAATACTGCAACCAATAACGTAGGTCCTTTGTGTAATGATATGGAAATATTTGTTTACCATACTTCATGTTTCAGGTAAGGATGAATTAATAATAGTAGTAATTATTTAACCTAATAATAAATGACTATAAACCATAAAAACTATGGTAGTTTAGTTTATGTACTTTAAACAATAATTGTTAATTAAAAAAAACTATAAAAACAATCAATAATTTTAGTATTCACATATAATGGTGGTTAAATCTGGTGATTTACAAATCCCATCATTTTAGAACAGCTATTTTATTTGGCATTCAAACCAGATTTTTTAAGGGTATGAAAATGTTTTTTAAACCAAAATAAATGATAAATTAATGGAAATTAAATGAATTAAAAGGGGAGTGGTTATGACCAAAAGATGGTTTACCAGTTGGGCCCCAGGCATCATCATTGGTTGCTTCCCTAACTTTTGCTTCTATTTCTGTGTAGTTCATCACAACATTGGTGCTGAAACAAATGGAACAAAATTGTCAACATAAGCAGGAAATTAAATTACACTAAATTTATTAAATAAATACTTCGGCAATAAAATGTGTTTGAAACATAAATAAAATTATCAACTTCAGTGTTGTTTCATTTCATTATTGCCTTAGAAAAAATACTCCAAAAATGGGTTAAGATATTTAATGACAACCAAGAACTTTGTAAACATTGGATACATACACTTTATCTGCGATCTCCCGGACCCTCCACATATTGGTAATTTTAAATTATACTGAAATAAAATAATTAATTCAAATTAACTTATTAACTGAGGCCGATGATTAAAGATAAGCCCATGACAATTTTGAAACTACTTTCTTCTCTTAACAGCTGATAGGTGGTTGCAACATGGATACCTCTCACGTCACCAATGGCAAATGTCACGTGACAATAACACAGTTTATCCAACCAAATTATAGAATGCGCTTTGAGTTTCAAATATAAATTTAAAGCGCTACTATTGATAAATTTACTTTTCTTGCTATATTGTTTTCTTACTTTAGTTGACAAAATTAACAGGCAAAGAGCTAATTAAAATCTAGTAATTCTATAAGACCATTGTTCACGCGATCAACTACTTTTACACTAAAGAAACACCAACACATCAAATTAGGAGTCTGAATAACTAATCACTAAGATAATTTTTGTTCAAATTAATTAATTTCATCCTATTTCAAACATGCCAAATTTTAATTAATTTTGTACCAATCAAATTATGTATTTTTATATACATATTTGTCTAAAGAGCTATATCTCAAAATAGATTTAAAATGGAAAACAAAATTGTGAAGTTAAAACATAAAATTAACTGGACTGGATCATTAAGAATTCACTAGCGCTCTTACATTTTGATTTGAATTTTATTAGAGATCTGTGGTGCCACCAGTAGCAAAGTGAGATTAATGACAGTTGAAAGATTTTATGAAAATTAAGACCAATTTTCTTATAGGTCTGAATTTCACAAAGTGTTAAATTCAGTGTAGTTTTAATTAGTAAATCTGATTTTATAGGCAAATGCAGCTTTGACATTTTTAGGACTGTTCTTAAATCATTAAAGAATGAAGAGAGTAATTTTGTTCAGGAATGGTACAGAAGTTAATGGAAAGGTAGTTTGTTGATTCATTTTAGTACATCTTTTAACAATGATAGCCAATGCTTTTGGCCAAAGCAAATTATCAACATTTCCTAATCAATCTCCATGAATTTTCAGGTAGTACTTGTGACACATTCATTGGAAGAACTTTTGATTGCAGCGAGCTCAAAATTTGGAATTGTGGCAAAAAGGCTATTTACGCCCCATGGTGGTGAGATTGATGACTTAAAGCTTATTCGGTAAGTGATTTTTGGTTAATTTTTGATTTTATAAAACCTAGATCTCAGAGGTGCTGCAGATTGATGGTGCTAGAGAATAAGTGACAACAAATAATTCTTAGAGGCAGTAAAAAATCATTATTGTGGGGGGTCTTCTTTACTGTTGAGATATCCCCCTAAGTCCTCCATATGCTTTAACTTAATACGCAAGGAGCATTTAATGGCTTCCCCCTAACAAACAATATTTTTTTTAAATATTCATTGGATATAAAAGTTCCTTAAATTTTCTTTTCCTGTTCTCAATTAAGGTTTTTTCCTCCATCCTCTGCCACACACGACACCCTTTTTTACAATTTTTGAGAACACAATGCTTGCATCTTAGGATGGATGCAACTAACTAACTTAATGAGTCTAAGTCACAGGTTCTCAAACTGCATCACGATGTTGTGGGGCGTCGTTTATCTTTTTCCAGGGCATTGCGGCTAAAAAGATTAACTTAAACTAAAAATTTATGGGGAAATTAAACATGTAAATTTACAATACTACATGTACTCGTACCAATTTTAAATAATGGATTAAACCATATACAAGAAAATGTGTGTCTTACCAAATCGAAACTGTGTACAATTGGTTTAATATTGGTGCAGGGGTGTTGCGCGGAAAATATTCCATGTGAAGGGCGGCGCTGTCTCAAAAAGTTTAGGGACCCCTGGTCTAAGTAATAATTTGGTAGTAATGGGTGTGATTAAGAAACAAAATTCAAGTAGATAAGTTAATTGGGGTTTAATAATTAGTTGTAACCTACACAATTGTAGCAAAAACACTAAAGATAAACTATGGAATCAATACAGCAAGGGCAGTAGGGTAGGCACCTGACGTTTTCATAAACTATGGCACCAAAACTACTTTAATATATCATGACTTGCTTTGGTGACCACGTGGTCTAAGGCGTCACACTCACAATAGACGAGACTGCTGATGACGGGGAGATTGTGATTTGATCTAGGTTAGATGTACCTAGCCTACTGAGGGAGGTTTCCTCCAAATGGATTTCCCCTCCCCCTCCATGCAAATGTGGGTACACTTACTCTAAATATAATCTTCATCCCAAACCCATTAGCGTAATTAGTACAGGTGTATTATTATTATGGTACTGTGTCCTACTACTTGTTGGGTATTAATTGCGCTATTGGGTTAAGAATTGGGAAGGTTGAATTTAGAAGAAGTGAGCCCACATTTATGTGGAGGTAGAGTGTAAAACCACTCTCAGTTCACCTGACTGGTATTGGAACCTCGATCTCCCCGTCCTCGGCAGTCTAGCTCAACACGAAACAACTACGTTAGATAACTACGCCACTGAGGCTGGTAGTAGTCCACGTGTAATCTTACAGGCTGAACGGTTATTGAGCACTATGTTAAGTAAATATGTAGGTGTGTGTGTGTGTGTGTGTGTGTATATATATATACATGTATATGTCATATTGTCTGCAGATTTCACTTTCATTAGATGGTACAGTAACACTAAGTCTACTGATAAATAAACCCCCATTAATTGCTGATTTGTCCATACAACACAGTTGTTGTTTAGTTTTGTTTGCAAAATATATGCTAAAAAATTATAAATTATTAAATGTTTTAGAGATGATGATATCTTGTACGTCACAGAGAGTGAAGATTTCATCCCCATCGTAAATTATAGTTCATTGGCGAATAATGCATGTGGTAGCAGCAATTGTGCACCCACAGTCCCTATACCTGCCCAGTATTCCGAGAGGGAGCAACACACTTGGAGAAAGAAAAATTCTGAATGGGTGACATTGAATGTCGGCGGAAAATATTTCACAACATCGCGAAGTACACTTTTAACCAAGGAACCTATGAGCATGCTAGCAAGGTATAGTTGAAATATGAATGTTTCTTAAATTATTAGTACCGATAGCCTATATTTATTAATAAATGTAAGCTAAAATATAATGTAGATTCTGATTCATTTTTCAACTTAATATAACTAACTATTCAGCAAAACAAAAGATTCATAAAAGTTTTGTTCAATTCATTAAAATAATGTTTACTAGCATTAGCCATACTATGCAGTTTTGTCAAATCAACCAGGGGATCAAAGAACCGATAAACAAAAGGAAAATAAAAAGCTAATTTTAGTATTTCATTGCAAACGTTTATTATAAATATCTAGAAGAAATAAATTGATACTGGCACAAAGACAAATATTTATTTAAAAAAATAAGTTCTGGCTTTAGCCCCATACAACCCTCGCCACCCACTTTAAAATACAATTCACTGGGTTTAAACATATCGTAACTGCTCTATATTGAGCACTAAGAATGTTTACAACTTTGTGTTTTTTTAATATTATCTTATAACTTTTTTTTTTCTTGTTATAGTAAAAGATATTAAAACAAAGGCATAGTCTACACTTTCTGTCTTTCAGATTGAAAAAAGGAGCATTGTTCACACTTAGCATTGCTCCCACTTGACAAATAGATAATGGTTACCTTTTATGCCAGGATCACGATCAACTTCACTTTCACATAACATTCACATCATATAAATAAACTAGTGTGTGTTCAGGATTCACATAAATGTAAAAATTCTAGCAAAACACAGACAATGAATTTGGATGGTTTGAAAACATATTGTTAGCTAAAATAAAATCCAAGCATTTAGGGTTGATTGGCTGCGAATACTTGTAATATAAACTTGCTGAATATACTAAATAAAGTGCCAGAGACTACTACGTTTTAGGTTTTAGAGTTTGCAAGATGCAGACAAACTATACCAAAGAAGTTGTCTGCATAACACAAACAAACAAATTAAGTACTAAATAACCCTGTTGACATTGCTAGCAACATGATTGGATAGTTAGAACACATGGTCCTGTCACTTAATGTTAATGTAAAGTGAAAGTTCTCCCCTGGACAACTCTTTAGGTTAATCTTATGTTCCATAATAACATTAAGTGAAGGTTAAGTTGACCAACCCCACTAGCTATTATTCTTGGGTAGTCTACATTCATAACTATATTTTTAGCTCTGTATCAGCCATCTTCTGAATATTAATTTGTAATTTTGCTTTGCTTAGTGATAAAAATTCTTGATTTGGATCTAAAAGGCCTCGGTTCAAATCCATGTTATGTGCAATTAGGGATATTTTTCACAATGCAATTTTCTTAACTTAATTATTTAACAATTATGCTTCTACAAACATTTATTTCATTATTTGTTTTTCTAAAAAAAAATGTTAAACCAGGGAATTTAATTAAGCTTCACATTGTTTTCTTTTTCACTTGTTTTCATCAACATAGAAACATGTTAGCACTTACTTTCTTTTGAACCATGTTTAATCAAGTTGAAATATGTTAACAGAATGTTTGCAGAAGGCGAGGGTGGATATCTCATGGCCCCAAGTAATATGGATAGGAATGGGGCATATCTGATTGATCGCAGTCCAACTTACTTTGAACCAATCCTTAACTATCTAAGAAATGGTCAACTTATATTTGATACTAATGTTAACCCTGAAGGTAAGGGATCAGTTATTTGTAACTGGTGAAGCCATTGTTGTGTATTCATCAAAATTACTACTGTTATTTTTTACTAACTTTGTACATTTAACTGAAATGCTATTTCAACTGGTGATAGTTTGATGTCTTATCAGTAATATTTATAAATGATAAAAAATGAGTTTATTCTTGTCTTACAGTAATTGGTTACTGTGCCACATCAAGTAAACAATTTAACACATATAAAAATTAATATAATAGTTACCTTAATGTGAAAGGTCATTGGATGATAAAAATTGTTAAAATCTTATATTCAAAAAATATTCATAGTCCTATCATATAATATTATATAACCAATTTTATTTTATATCTTTACATTTATTATATTAATTTTCATATATTTTAAATTGGCTGCTTGATGTATTATGGTAACCAAACTGTAAAGCAATATGCTTAAACTTATTTAATATATTTTTTTAAATATTATAGTTACTCTCCTAGTTAACTCTTTGTACTTGGAAGGTATGGTAACTAGTTAATCAATATTGGCTAGGATTTCCATCCAGAGAAAATCGGTGATATTATTATGGCATTTAACATATCTCTCTTTAATCTAAATCTTTTTCTCTTATTGAGGTAGTATTTTGTTATATTTGGAAGAAGATGCAGGAGAGGTGTATAGAAACATAATATAAAAGGGAACTATCGCAAAATGACTTTTACAATTTAAAGAAGAACACAGTTAACACTTTACATTGCTGCCACTGGATGATAAGGTAATAGCTGCCTCTTGAAGAAAATCGATTGTTACCGTCCATTCCCCCGGCATAGGTTTCATTTTATCAGAACTTAACAGGAGAGAGTGAGAAACACGCAACGCAACTTCCTAAAAGAGGAAACCAAAAAACACAAAAAGGAGAGAAAGGAAATTAGTGAAGAATGAAAGAGCACCAAGATAGGAAAAGGTATAAGTATTAACATAAAGAATAATCACAGGAAATGAACACAAGTTAGTACCATTACAGTATACAAGAACAATATTGTGGTATCATCTTTATTATACTTATATAGCTAGCGAAATTAACAATCTTGTTTTTGCGGTATATGTTTATCGATTATGCAAAGAGAGGTTATGGCTTTTTAAATAATTTATTTTAAAAACTGTTGAGGTTAACAATCCATAGTAAAACAAGTGATGGTTCACAGGTTGGGCCATACTGATTTAGCTGATCAACCATTTTCAGAGTAAGCTCCCTAATGGAAGTAAAATAGCTTTATAGTGCTGGGGGNGGGCCTGTGATTCTAGTTTCAAGATTTGTCCATGTGACCGTTCTTAATGTTTCTCTTTTTAGCCGGTACACTTGTTCAGATAAGACCATATGATGCACACCTAAAGCAAGGATTGTTAATTTTTTTTTTCTTTGAGATGGTGGATTTCCTTTAACTAAACTTTTAATATATGTTTGCTTAGCTAGTTTAAGTTGATAATGTTTAATAAAAGCTGATAGTGCTCAACACAAGTAAGGTCAACAGTTGGAACTTTACTTATAATGTACTCCAAATTTCCATTACCTCACCTACTTTTACACATTGTAAGGGATTTGAGTACAATACATTAGTGTCTAAAGCGTTATTTCTCAACTTGACCATTTCTGAAGTCTACTGTATTCAAGCTAAACACTTAAAAAAAAAACTAGACATGAATCTTTTGAAAACTATTGACATAATGTGTAAGTAGTCGGTAGCATTTATATAAATTGTTTAGTGTAGAAAAATTCTGAGGACACTTACTATGCATTCATTAATTGCTTAGGTGTTAAAATAACAAATTATCTTTATAAATATAAATTCTCATGATATTCTTAGTGCCAGAGAACTGAACCAACACTGTGTCGTCCCTAACCTATATAGTTAATTTTTCTTTGGACAGGTGTTTTGGAAGAAGCCAGGTTTTTTGGTATTGAGTCCTTAGTTCCTCAGCTGGAGACCATAATTCAGAGTGTCCAAAGGTCTCGGGACATTGTTCCGCTAGCCAGGAGGGACGTCATCAATGCCCTCATCCTTACCCCTTACACAGCTGAGCTCCGCTTCCAAGGAGTCAATCTGGCAGGGTCAGATCTGTCTCGCCTCGACCTACGTTACATCAATTTCAAGGTATGTGCTAGTATACAATCAATATTTTAAATTACCTACACTTGAAACAATTCACAATTCTTCAATTGAAGGCAGATAACGGTTTTATATACCTAAGCATATGATGTAGGCTATTCTTAATGTATGTGATATAAGCCACTGAGACCACAAATTACAAACTAATGTTGGGCAGCCACTCATAACACAACCAACCGTTAGTGCCAGAAACTCAAATATTTGACTAACAGATGTGACTCAAATATAAATACTACACTTTTACATACTATCTGGGATCAAATTGTATACCTGTGATGTGGGGGAAGAGGGGGACATGTCATAGTCCCAACTTGCGAGGAGGACTAATTAATAGAAAGTACCATTTATAAAATTGGTTGAAATATGGTCATAATAACATTTATATTAAAGCAGTTTTTTTTTTTTTTTAACTTATCAAGACCTAACTAGTGTTGAAAACGATAACAACCACCTTCATCTTGCTCCTAACATCTCCACTAATCTTGTTCATTGCTCTGAACGAGTGGTTTAACAATCTACTAAAAATTGTATAAGTATACTTTATAAATAAACATCAGTGCTGAATTGTATAGCAATAGAAAAAATCTCTTAAAATGCTGGTAGTAGTGAGTTAAATTAGGACGTCTGTTTCTTGAGCCACAAATCAAGTCTGCTACTACCCCTTTAAACTTACCCTCATCCTCTTTCTTCGTTTTGGATAGTTGGTCCCTGAACTAACATTAAAGTGTAAAAAAAACTTTCTTTTACAGCAGAGTGATTTTTGTCCTTTCATTAATATTGTTTAAATATTTACAGTCTCTACCTTTATATTGTGGATATTTTAATTAATGCTATGTGTACAGTACGCCTGCCTGCACGGTTGCCGTATGGTGGGGGCTAACCTGAGCTGGTGTTGTCTGGAGCGTGCGGACCTGTCCCATGTTGTACTGGAAGGAGCTCAGCTCCTTGGAGTCAAGATGCTTTGTGCTAACCTGGAGGGGGCAAATCTTAGGGGCTGTAACTTTGAAGATCCAGCAGGAAGTAGGGCTAATATGGAAGGTGATTCATAAACACTTCTTAATTTTAGAAGAATGCAAGCTTATATCTCCTTTAAGCTGAATGCATTGTTGTAGTTGGTATTAAGTTTTATTATTTTATATTCAGCTAAACCTAGTTAAAATATCAGGGAAACAATTCAATTAACAAATTTACAGAGTCATTATCATCATCAACTGTTTTATGCCTGTGGCCAGGTCAGTTTGGTAAAATGGCTCCATCTTCCTCTATCTTTCCACCATTTTTTCTCCTTCAATTTCTTCCATTCCTCTCTTCTAACTTGAACACTTTCTTGGCCTTCCCTGCAGTATTTTTCCTACATACTTCATTTCCAATGTTTTCTTTGATATCCTCTCTTTTTCCATCCTCATTACATGCTTATACAATCTCAATCTTGCTTCCTCTACTATCTCATATATCCCCACTCCTTCCCGGATAACTTCATTCCTAATCTTGTTTCTCCTCTTAGCAGCTGACATGCTCCTCACTAACTTCATTCCCATGATCTACACTTTCCTAGTCTCTTTTACATCCTCAGAGTAGTGAGCCTTCATGTTCATTCTGTAAATATGTAATGTGAATGATATTATATATGTGGTATTGAGATCTTTCAACACTTAAAATTCTTATAATTCAGATCCCTCAAATTCTATGGTATTTAATATATTCTATTCATAAATATCTCAAATACAATCATGAAGGCCGTTAATTGAAATCACAATTATTTTAAGCAAATGATAAAAGTAATTTTATGGACATGTGTAGTGGGAAAATAAAATCTAAAAAAAAAGACAAAATAATCAAATTGTATTAAAATAATTAATTAACTCAAAAAGTGTTTTTTTTTATGTAATATAGATGTCAAACAAACAAAAAATTGTCATTAGCACATCAACCCTTAAAAAACCTTTTTTAAGTTCACTTTTAAATAGTCTAATTTTTATTAAAATTTTACATTTTAAAGAATCGAGGTTTTGAATTTGGATTAAAGATTTGAAAGAAAATTTAAGAGACTGATTAAAGAAATATCTACAAGTCAACCCATCTCTAATTTTTAGTTTGTTGATACCTATTTAGTGTTTTTATGGAAACATATTTTCTTATTGAGGAATGTTGAGCCTTTTATCATTTGATTTCCAGGTGTAAATTTGAAGGGGGCTAACCTTGAAGGAAGCAACATGGCCGGAGTGAACCTCCGAGTGGCGACCTTGAAGAATGCCAACCTCCAGAACTGTGATCTTCGGGCAGCTGTTCTGGCAGGAGCCGATCTCGAGGTATGTGTTAAACAACTATGCAAACTTTTAAACCTTCTTGCAGTTATAGTTAGAATCCAATAATTATCGTGCCAGAGACTGATGCTTGCATGGGCTATCTACAGGTGCTCGGAGAGGGGGGTGGTATGCCTCCGTTAAACTACTTTCACTATAAGTAGTACACAGGGCTAGGCCGAAAGCCACGTCACGAGCTTGCTCGAGGCGGAAGCCTAGAAATGGGTTGGACTCTGTAGGGCAGGGAATTTAAACGCAGACGACTGATGGCATTGGCAGTGTGGTGGGGTCCAAGCTCCTGGAGTTCTGGGCCTTCGGGCCTTGCCATTTGGGCAATAAGCCGTTTTTGAGTTCCGGTGCTAATCTGGACGGTTAGTAGGGCATGGGCTAGAACATGGGCTCCTTCACTCATACGCACGAGTAGTGGGAGATTACTTTCCTACGCACAATGGGTGTAATCCCATTCCCCTACACACGGGAAAGAGTGGAGATTGCAAGGTCGCTTCTGTGAGAAAAGGAATTGCTTCAGCTACCACCCTGGACAGGTGGGAGGCACGAGCCCCCGGTGCCGGTCCAACCAGCGAGTGACTGGAAGGGGGGAGGAGTTAATTCTCACCTCTCTGCGTATCTGGTCTGAACCGAATCATCCCACCCTTTTGGGTGTGGGGGTTGGAGCTTTACCTAGAAACTGCCCTGGGCCACAATGTCCAGAGGTGTGTGGCGTACCATATCACGTTAAAGTCAAATCCAATAATATACGCGTAAGCTCTTTTTTTCTAATGCCTCAGCAAAAAGGGAGGTGAAAAGAGAAGAAACACACTTTGAAAAAAAAACTCCATTTAGAATTAGCAAAAACTTTGGAAAAACACTGATAAAATGTCACAAGGTCAGATCAAATTTTAGTCTACCACAGTGTTTAAACAGTTTTTTGCCAATTCAAAATGGAGCAGATCAGTGTTTTTCTTCTCTTTTTCCTTTGTTTATCTCTTTGTTGAAAAGACTAAGGCTTAAATATAACAGGGTGTCTACTGGGTCACGAAAGTCATGAAAAAGTCACTAAATGAAAAAAAAGGTCACGAAAAAGGTACGAATTTTTAATATTTTGGTCATAAAGTCACGAAAATAATTTTAGTTTGAATTTACCGCACATCGTAACAATGCGAATGCTTCATAGATAGCGTTCGCTATCCACTACACGTGATGGCACGCGCCAGTAGGAAGTTGCCTGATTGTTTCGTTTGTGATTCCAATGACAAGGTTAACTTTCGCCATCTTGTATTAAGTATTAATTTGGCGTGTTACTTTTCTCGTGGGGTGTGTGAGTCTACAAATAATGGTTTTTGAGGGAATGAATTGGAATTCAGGTTTTTTTTAGATGATAGAGGAAAATACCAGGACATTTTTTACAGAAACCAGGTGTTCATCTGTGTTGTGGATCTGGATTAAGATGTTGGTGGCAATTATCAATTTTTTACGCTTTCAGTGATTCGACTGCAATTTGAAGGCGGTGTAAAATGTATATTATAATTTCAAATTAACGTTGGCAGCAAATAGCAATAGTTTTCAGTGTGAAATATGGCGTATTTTTTTTATAAAATATAAAATAATATTATTAGTGTTAATAATATTTTTTTATATAATATAAAATAATATTATTAGTGTTAATATTTAATCCTTGCTGTGATTCATTTAATTTTAAAGACCATTCATTCAAAACAGTTGAAATTTACCAATTTTTAAAATAATTTTCGTTTTCTAATGGGCACATAAAATATTAAACCTAAATTATTTTTTAATCGTGTGTTGCGAAAAAAATCCATAACTTTTTTGGGGGGGCATTCAAAGATTTTATGTCTGAAGTTTAGGCTAATCTGTTAAAAGATGCCTGGTAAATGTTCGTTCAAAGAGTTTTGGCTGACTGTTGAAGAAAATAAATACTCAAAGGGGTTGCGCCCTGTTGAATATGACCACTATAAGGCTTATTGTACAATTTATAAATCGAAATTTGATATAAGCCACAGTGGGTTGAATGGAGTGAAAATTCATGGAAAAGTTAAGAAGCATTTGGAACTAGCCTCTGCCCTACTCCAAGGTGTTTTTTTATTATAATATCTAGGCCTGATGTACAATTTAATGTTCGACCGTTTATTGAAGGTCTTTTTTTTTGCACTGCGTCTTACTGACTGTTTGGGCTATACGCCCCCGAAGGTACTTTGTGGTCCAAAAAGTCACGAATTTTTGTTCCTTTAACTGAGTTGACACCTTGTATAAACACTTTGTGTTTAAATGTGTGTGTGGCATTTTTTTCTATAAAAGCCATAATAAAGGAAAGCGATGTCACCTTAGTTCATTAGATTCTTCTCACTCCCCCCCAAGTGGGCTTCAGTCACTTTAGTTTACCCTTATGTATTTTTATTGATTTCCATTACTGTATAGGTGTTTAGCCACAGGGCCTCGTCATTGTTAGACATAAGGGGAAATATCTCTTTGTAGCTTTAGTACACTTTAAATCAGTTTTCTTGTCCCTACTTTTATCCAGCTTTAATAAAAATAAATCACAAAATGTCAAATTGAGTGCCCTAACTCATCACATTGGTAGGTAGCCAACTAAATAAATCTTGAAGCTCATTTTTTAATACACTTTTATTTTTTCTTGTAGAACTGTGACTTGTCAGGTAGCGATCTTCATGAAGCTAATCTGCGAGGGGCGAACCTCAAGGATGCTGCATTTGAATTGATGCTCACTCCGCTGCACATGTCACAAACTATACGCTAATAAAATACCCAGTACCCAACCCCAATTATGTTATCGCCTCCTAAGATACTTATTAGTGGGTTTATTTGCTACTGTGTCTCCAGTGTGTTGTATATATTCAGAGCTGTTAACGATGGATGATAAATACACTCAACTAGCTTGTTCTTTAATTACTGGAGGGGAAAGTTGCTGATCACTATACAATGTAACATGCATTTTTGATTATCCATTATCATTTAAATGTTCATTTTTACTAAATGTTTCATAAGAAAACAAGGCCAAAATAAATTAAAATTATATGTGAGTTTAATGTGCATAAACAAGCAATTAAATTTAATGCAAAACACATCTATATTATATTACAGGCACATATGACTGATTAAAATTATAGTCGTACACGCACATTCTATTTATTTTTTATTAAAAAGAAAAATACATATTTGGTTGGCAAGTTTTCATTATTTTGTAAAAATGTATACCTTTTGGCTAGTATTTAAAAAAATATGTTTTTCAATGTTAGTATTGGAGACAGTTACCCAACATCATCCATCTTAAAGCAAACTATTAATTTTGTTGTTTAGTGTAAAAAAACTTTTTTTTTAAGTTTTTCCTTTAATATCTTACACTACTGTTATCAACCAATAGTTTGACAGTTTTTTATTTATTTTATTCTTTAATATATGTATTTTAATAAATCAATTATTATTTTTTATTTAATTTACTTAGTCTGCTATGTCATAGAACCAATTAATATTTAATTCAATGTAAAATAAGACCTTTTATTTTCAGTTAAGATTGTGCCTATATAATAAGGCCATGTATGTAAAAAATATGCTAGTAGCAATGTTTAGTACTTATAATTAAGTGGTTCAAGTAGACATTTTTCACTTCGAATCGAGTCTGAATGAAAACTTGAGTTCATTTTGAATTCGAGTAATATAGAGAAATATTTCAAGTTGAGTTTTTTTAATAGGTCTATATGCATGTATCTTAAGTACAAACATAGATTTTTTTAAGAATAAAACTTTTTGGCAAAAAGTTTCCTAAAAATTCAGATTTTCAAATGAATTTAATATATTTTAAGTAAAAAAAATCCCCCAAATCAGACAAATGAAATATTGAGGGACTTTATTTGCAATGAAATAGTATCTTTAAATAGAATCCAATTAATTTGAGCTAAAATCGAAAATTCCAAGCACTCAAATTTTTTGAGCATTGTAAAAATCTTTCGACTCAAGTTTGAACAACTAAAACCTAGTTTGATCTTAAATTTTTAAGAACTTGCACACCCCTTCTTATGATTCCGTGAATGCTAAAAGATATTTAAAATTTGAGAGGGAAAAACAAATTGAGGTTTGGCCAATTAGCCATTAATAAGCTAATAATAAACCTTAATTTTCAAATTTTGAACCAGTATGCAACTTATTTCCCAGATTATTTATAGGACAAAACTTAACTATAACCCATACCATTAATTTAACAGTTAGCTGAATAATATATTAATGTTATATTAAATGTATTATAGCGATAAAAAAAGTTGGTATTTAATCAAGAGGATAAACCTGACCATGGCCTCACTACACCACTGGGATAGACACTGGTTAAAATAGAAATTAAATCAATAGCTCAGCTGGCGATCATATTTGTTACGTTTTCAAATGTTATATGAGTAATTAATACTTATTACAACATAAGGAAGGTAGTGTGATGGCTCATTCAGCACTTACCATGAATATAGGGTTCAAATCCAGGGCCACATTTAGGGGTGTGCAAACAATGCAGCCACACAGGGCCCCACACTTGTTATTGGGGGGAGATTTTTGCTTGAGGGCTCTTATGGAAGGTTCCTTTTATAGGCACTCTAGCAAATATTGTCAGTGTGTAAAAACAAATAAAAACATCATATGGTTTGGTTTATTGAACAAGTGAAGTGAGTTCTTAGTTTTAACTCCACTGATTTGAATTTGTTTGTCTTTCTGTTGTGTATATGTATCATGATTACTTTTGAACACATTAACAAATTTAATTAAAACCTGGCATAGTTGTTCTTTATAACTTTATACAGATCAAGATTTTTGGGGAAGAAATTCCAATGTAGTGTTGGGGAGAAATCAACCCTTATATGTAAAAATTTGGCTCTTAACATTAATTACATGTGGTACCTATTAGGGCATTTTCTGATACCTTATTTGGCTGAACATGCGCATACTGGTGCAAACTACTGTAGTAACGTTTAAATAAAAAATTGGGGTTGAGGTAGATAACGAAGTTTATCCAAGACCCTATGTCGGCCAAGGGCGGCCCTGTTCAAATCTTTGATGAAATATTAAGGCAGAGCCATTGTTCTTTAAATCGAGAAATCCTAAATGCTAGGAACAAATCAATCTATGTAGAGAGTGTCTAGAGGTGATGTATAGTTACCAATGTTCATCCTTAATCATTTAAACATAAAATTATTGAAATATATAATATTATATAATATGCCTATTTAAAATAA
Organism: Timema douglasi; assembly: GCA_901482245.1. Taxonomy (NCBI): domain Eukaryota; kingdom Metazoa; phylum Arthropoda; class Insecta; order Phasmatodea; family Timematidae; genus Timema; species Timema douglasi. The sequence continues at coordinate 18,694 of CABEEJ010000382.1, read as the reverse complement.
ATGTTGAAAATTACTCTGTTTTTAAGCTTTTAAATATTTTTTATGCAATACATTGTTATGAAATGGGTAAAGACAGGTGACTTAAGAGTCACCTATTCTAAGTTACAAATTTTATTTAAAATTTGATTAAAACATTCAAGCTTAAGATTTAAATAAAATGTTGTGTAAATAGTAAATATTAATGCAATATGTACACTGTTTAGTTTTGGATGTGCATTATAGTGTATTTTCATTATTTTAAAAATATAGTATAATAGTCATTTTTAAATACTATGTTTCAATTAAATAAATATAATTTAAGTTTAATCCCAGTAAACAAACATTAATTTTCTTACAACTCATCACTTTGTATTAAGATTTAACTAGACATTTGGCAGTGAGTATAATTTATATGATGAAATGGGCAACAGTGGAATAAACGGTTTACACCTAAATAAATTATCAGGATTGGTTCAAACACAGCAAACTGGGTTGTAAAGTCTAAGTCGTTGAGTCTAAATCAATTTTTGGTGGAGTCGAAGTCGGTAAAAATGTACAGACTCTGGCTTCAAAATGAAAATTTACAGTACATGGTAAATATATCATTTTAATTAACTTTGTGGTCTCTCTGTAATTTATATCACTCCTTGCTCCCATCCTTAGCCTCACAAGGGTCATATGGTAAAAATAAATTTTAAATACATATATTTAACTATTTACCCATTTTTGATGACATACAATAAATATTTTACTATAAGAAAAATAAACTAATCATTCCAGTGACATGTAATAAAAATATCATACAATAAGAAAAATAGATTAACCATTTTAGTTGTCTTTGGGATAAGTAAGGGGCCTAACTCTTTTCTTTCACCAGAAATTATCTTGGACTACACACACCTCTTTGTCAAATGGCAGCATTCTAAAGTTTGTACTTTGTTCTTCTTTTCATTTTAAAAGCCATATTGTGTGCTCTTTTCATATGTTCCTATTCACCTTTCATGTGACTTCTTCAAATATAAACTACACACTAAACATTTCACTACTATCTGATTCACTCCCACTAGTATTATTACTGCCATCCAAAATATTATGAATATTCCTGTCAATCAAAACACCATGGACTTGGTCCACCAATATGAAACAACCGAGAGCTGAGACAAGAACATTTACAAAATATCACATTTCAAAGAGTTAAGATCTGGTTATGAAGTTAAAGAATTAGCTGTAAACAGACTTATCTTTGCCATCTACTGGTCAGTGCTTAAACTTGATACAGAAGCTTGTAAAAGCATTACAAATTACCCTTAAGACTGATTATGTCACACACGCTATGGCATGAAGAGGAAATGCATTACAAATTACTGTATGACTGATGATGTCGCTCACGCTATGGCATGAAGAGGAAATGCATTACAAATTACTGTATGACTGATAATGTCGCTCACACTATGGTATGCAGAGGAAATGCATTACAAATTACTGTATGACTGCTATGGCATGCTTCACAAGCGGACAACTAGTCACATTGTACAAGTTATAGGAGTAATTTGGAAGGCAACACATACTCATATTCTTTTATTAATATTTTGTGAAGAACTGTTGTGAGCCATGGATCCACGGTTGTGTCCCGTGCGTTGTTTCTTTGTCCTGTATTCTATATCACTGATAGGCTAAGCCTAGTCCACATATTGGGGAGGTTTATTTATAGCGACTTAAAACTATTTTATTAGCATCATGCAAATTAAAGTTTTCCTAGAAATTTGACCTACAGACTTTCAGAAATGCAGTAGGGGTGTAGCAACTTGAGACTAACATCTGACTATAATGAATGCAAAGTTATGAAAATATTCAGATATCCTCTCTAACCCAGCTACACATGGAGTTGCATTTTAACATTGTAATTATTGAAATATATAAACAAATTTAAATTAAATGATCCATTTATTCTCAACGAGCTGATAAATTCATATCACAGTACTTTCATTACAGGTGTTTTATTTTATTGCTAACATCCCTAGATTAAGATTAGTCAAGGTATATATACATGTCTCTGGAAATATTAGGTTAGAAATAACTTTTACGTGTAGTATGATATGTAAAACTAGATTAAAGTTATTTTTGATACACAATATTATTTATTATGTAACAAAATATTATTATATAAATATTTATAATTGCTATATATAATTATAAACTATTGATTGGTGCAATTTGAAATTTTTGGCATTTTAATAGGATATCCTATACAATGTTACATTAGTTTAAGGAAAGTTTATTTTATATTATTATATCTTTTAACTTGGTTTATTTGTAGGGGTCTACAAGGACATTCATTTTCGAGCAGAACTTTTAATAGATACTTGGTATTGATCATGAAATATTTAGAGGCCTGTTATTTTGGAGCTTCATATATAAAACTATTTCAATTGTATGCCTCACTCTCCCTACTAGGTAATTGTGAATTGTGTAGTTGGAATGAAAAAAATTACTAGAATTGAATAGTATAAAACTTCACTTTAAAAAATATATATTTATATATAGAGAGAATATTTTTCCAATAAAAGCAGCACCGGCGGCGTTCCCGCTCCACTACACCCCTGATTATAACTATTATAGAGGAGAGAGAGAGATATGAAGAAGGTATATAAAGACATTTGTTTGTAGGACCTATGTCACCCACAGCTTAGTGTGAGACTGTATTATGTAAAACTTAAAAATACTGTTTTAACCTTTTTCTCTGATAGTCCAAGTAAATATTAGTACTCCAGATACAAGGGAAACAGAAAGGTTGTTTGTATAAGAAATATTAACACCAACCCTATTCTCTTAAATATTGTTTTAAAATCGTAACTAAGAAATATCAAATTGAATCATTAATTTTTAGTTTAGTTTAGTTCTTTTTTTTATATATATATATATATATATATATATATATATATATATATATAAAAAAGAACTAAACTAAACTAGAGCTGACTATTTAAATTTAAAAAAATAGATTAATTTTTAAATTAACTTATGAAAGTCACTGAAAAATTAATGATTCAATTTGATATTTCTTAGTTACGATTTTAAAACAATATTTATATATATATATATTTATTTTTTTAACTCGAGCTTGGCTTGGCTTGATTCTATACACGGAAGCTTTTTGAGAAACTCTTGAGCTTTACTCAAATGAAAAAATCTTAAAACTTGTAGACCTCTAATTATTTTATTTTTATCATTTATTTTTATTCATTTAATAAACTTGAATCTGATTCTAGTGCCAATATGTGAAAAGGTAAGTAAAATGGAACATAGGACTTGATACTTAAAAAATAATCCTCTATGGTTAAAAGATGTGTCCCATTTAAGTGTGCTTCAGACCATTGTCATTATATTGATTAAGAATAGTTAAAAACAATAAAAAATTCTGACAAAATAAGTTTTTGAATATGTTTTTAACAAGGTCTAACTATTAATACCCCCCTCCCCTTTTTTTTTAAGGAAAGTTTTTGTCACGTTCTAGACATTCATGATATTAATAAATCATCAATTTTTGTGTGGAAAATTTGTCTCTCCCAAAATAACTTATAGCTGCAATGTTATCAAACTTCTTTCTAGTAACGAGATTTAAAACTACTGGTACTTTTAAAAATTACTATTACAACAGTTTTTTAAAAGTTCCTTTCAGAAGTATCTCTAAGTTTTATTGTATTTTCTCTTTCATTGCTTCATAATAATTATAAACTTATTATCTGGATAAAAGGTTGCCTGTGTATCTTTTTAAGGTCATGGGTCTTTAGTACTTTTAATTTCATTAAGGATACCTAAATTTTATTACCCCCCGCCCCCCCCCCCTCTTTTTATTTACAATATTTTATGTATGGATGAAGGATTGTAACAAATAATAGGGATGTTGAAAAACCATTTTGTCATTTTGTGTCCACCCCTTTTATTGGTTACCAGCCCTCTTTCCTGTACCTTCTTCCATGTTAACAATTTATTAATACCACTTTTCACTTTTTGAGGTAATTTGTAATAAGGTACAAGAGAGGAGTATAGAAAACATAAAGAAAGAGAACCAACACAATATGGCTTTCACGATGTAAAGAACACAGTTCACACTTTACATTGCTGCCACTGAAAAAAAAGGTATTGCCTGCTACTTTGAGAAACTAGATCGTCACCGCCCAATCCCCCGACCTAGGTTTCATTCTATCGGAACTCATCAGGGAGGAGTGGGAAACGTGCAACACAACTTCCCAATGCAGTTTTTATATATAATTATTCTACAGTATCAGTGTACTGTGTGAGTATATATATATATATATATATATATATAATTAGTGTGTATATGATATGTATATATATATAATTAGTGTAGGTACCACAATATCAAATATACTCCCCTTCCTCCTTTTTTTGAACCTGGTTGAGAATTAGGTATGTATGCAAGAACAACATTTAAGGAAAAAAACATATATATTTTTAAATTCAATATTTAGATCTTGTTTTCTTAAAATAGTTAGTCCTTAGTAGGCAGCACACTGATACTGTAGAATACTAATTAAAAATGCACCCATTTTTGTAGTATCTAGTTATCACTTTATATGTGACTTATGTCCATACAATTGGATATGTTATCTATTATACTTCTGATAAGATAAGTCAATAGTTTTAGATCAGATATGATTAGTTGTGGTAAAACTCTCCATTCTGTGTTTCCAAACAGCCGTCTTCAAAGACTTTTTACCTATACTTTGACTTTCTTTCAATGGTGTATAAATTGTGGTATAGTATAGGCTAGCTGCTACATATTTTTTTTTAATATAATGATATAGTTTGTCCAGTATTTATTTTAAGTGTGACTATTATTATGCTAATAATAAGTTGTTAAAACTTTACCAATGTTTTTGACATTTGAAGCTCACTTCGAAATATTAAACAACAACAAAATTATTCCAAAAGTTTTAGTTAGGATTCAAATTTCAGTATAAAAATTAACTTTTATTTATGGGTATTGGATTGAACATTTTTTGACATTTAATTTCCCATGTTTTATAAGATTCATTGTAGATTTATCCAAGTTTAGTTTTACAACAATAATATTAAATATATTAATACAAAGTTAAATGTACACATTTTAAGGAATGTTTACACACACATCAAAATAATTTTCACGGCACATTAGGTAATGCTTTTGATGAAGATTGGTCCCAAAAAATGATTGTAATAGTTTGTGTTTAGAGTGTGAACTTTTGAAACTTCTTTGATGTGGCAAGAAGTCCTTGCTCTTCTACCCTCCACCCAATGATTATTGAATCTCGTCATTTGGTGAATCTTTACGCTTTATCTACATCAGAAGATAGTAATAATAACTTATTTTAACTTTTTTTTTTAAATGTCAATGCTAATTATTCATCTTAACCTAAATTAATTCCAGGACAAACACAGCAATTAGACTCCATGTCTTTAAATGACCATAAAGTGAATAAACAATCTCTCAAAAGGTAATTTACCCACCGAAACAATGGCAACCACCAAACGAGAATATATCTTCATGACAGTGCTACTGTCATGTGCTTCGATGGTTCTTCTGGTGACATCACTTTCGACCACTTCGTGGGTCACTGCCAACATGGTTCAGACCAACAAAATCACTTCTGCAACACTAAGTCACATCAACTATGGATTATTCGAGGGATCTATTTCAAGATATGTCGCTATCAATAACCCATTAACCTTCTCCCTCACCAGTGAGTCTCTAATAAATTAAACTAAACATAATGTGAGATATCTTAAGGTGGAATGAAAAGAAACACGTGTTAAGGCTAATGCTTTTTTTAGTTTTCATGACAAAAATATTTTTTTGGCCCAAAGAAATCAAGTAGTTCTTCAATAGATACATTTAATTTAATTTTATACACATAATCATCTCAAAAGTTCTTGAATATCTGTCATGGGCATCACAGATTTTGACCTTTTCTCTTTGTTTAAAAAGTTTCTGGTCAAATACGACATGACAAATATTTAATAACCTATGTTTTAATATATATAAAATAAATTGTAACCGTTAAAGTAATATTTATTAATTTTATGTTATATATAGTAGACTTGCCACAAAAATTCTATATTTCTTGAACCCGAATCTGAATCTTACAGTTTATTTCGAATCTCAAATTCAAATTTGAATCCTTGAATCTTTAAAAGTGTATAATTATAGTGTAGTAAAAATATTTAAAATTCAATCTAAAAAAAGTTGTTAAAGCATTGGTATCACCAACAAATGCTCGTACTTGGATGCATCTTGTGTTCTGTTGAAGACAACACGCTATGAACCAAACACAAATATCTTGCCTAGCAAAATACAATAACATTTTTCAAGTTGAAATTAATATTGTCTAAGACATTCACTTTGACAACTTAATAAATTTTTCTTCTTTAAAATCTAGTCAATATTTTAATATTTACAATTTGATTTGAGTTTTTGATTACATTTCATAACATTACACAAGTTTTGATTTTTAAATAGGTACTTACTCATTAAAAACGTAAATAAAAGTAAGTACACCAGACTAATTTAAAATTATTCTAGTCCTTAAATGGCACAACGATTGAAAAAGTTTTGCCAACCCTGACATAGGTGGTCGAACTTCCTTGTCAATATAAGTAAAATGAAGAGCAGGTTTTAGTGCTTTTGATCCCTAGAACACTGCTATGGGGGTATGTTGATCCGTGTAGGGTAATCATATTGTGTATTTGTTCCAGTCACATGTGTGATGGATTTGGGCGTATGTGCAGTAAGTTGTATGCAGAATGCGGATGATCGCAAAGCGGAAGTAAGGACACTTTACAATACAGGGACATATGATGAAAGTGCTATGCTGAGAGGGTGTCAGGGTGGTTCGTCCCTCACTCCTGATGGTAAACAAGGTATGTGAAATGTAGAGTCAGAAATGCTACAGGCAACAAGGTAGTTTTTGTTTTGAAGGAAAGGGCTTCTCAGATTAATATTTAAAAGTAGGATTATCAACTGAAACTTGTGAATGATTGTTAGAACAAGTGAGACTTGATTTGATTGTGCTAGTAAATTGTTTCTTTCCATTCACTTCCAAACTTGCCCTTTCAAGCCAATACACAAACATTCACCCAATACCATATTTTGTGTGTGGATGGTCATATGGATGATGAAGGGTAGGATTTCTAATACAGTCCCATCAAACCCGGCAATAACCCACGATCCGCCACTGATGTTTATCAGAATCCCTTAGATAGTAGTAATGTCCAAATTGATTTTGAATGCAAATCTTATAGTCAAATCCTGATTGTATTCACATATCTGAAATCATATTGTAATAACAAAAAATCTGTTAATATAGATAGATACCTGCATAACCATAATCATTCCTCATTAGAGCTTACTTCTAAGTGCTCATTGGATTATTTATAATTCCTTGGAAAATAAATACATCCTACTCTCACTAATGTCTTAGAAAAGGAAAAATATATTTCAAAATAAAATTAAGTTAAAAAAATAAAGATATAAAATGTAGAACCTTTATGAACCTAAATTGTATCTCAATTCTAATTCTGGTTCTTAAGCTTTATTTTTAGGGCTATGTTATGGTTCTTTAAAAATAACTGCTAGTTTTGATTATAATTTTTTGTTCCCGTTCAACTTATTGCTTATAGCTAAGCTAAGGAAAGTTAATGTTGATATGTTTGCAGGGTGTTTTAACTAGCAATATTTATCTTTAAAAGCTCATATGTAACCAAAGTAACTTATGTCATTCTGGATGGTAAACTATGCATTTATTAAAACACAATAACTAAATATATTTGCAATAGGTTTTTTAAAAATAATTTTGTAATCTACTTGCAATGATTTTATTTAGATGAAATGGCAAATATAAATAATTAAATGGTGATTATCCTTCTGTAATTATCAGTATTTATTAATCTAGTAGGAACCCTGGAACATAAGTGAAAATAACTTTCCGGCAAAATTAGTAAGCCCTTTTGTTCTAGCTCATAGAAATTCTCGTGTGCTGATATAATTAGTCAGTTCATAAAGTTCATGTTAGATACCTCAAATAAATGAAGAAAAAAAATTCAAATTTTGCTGAAACAATTTTCATATAATTATACATCCAATATCAACTGCAAAAAAGTTTATATTTTCTAAAAGTTTCTTCCCACAAGAATCCTACTTTGTATAAATTACTTCTCCATACGCCAAAATCTAATCGTCATTTGATTTATTAAGTGTGCACATTTTCTCTATCAAAAAGTGTTAAAAACATTGTATATAAGCAACAATCTAAACAAATCTATTATTATAAATTTACTTTAAATGTATTCCAGGCAATAATACATCAAACACTTCAGATAGGAGGTTTATTAATGCTGGCATTTGGGTTAGTAGCATCGTTTTCCTTGCGGTGGCATTGTTCATGTCGTTAGTCTCGGCTGGATTTGGAGTATATAATGCAGCTTTCAACCCCATTGAGACATACCTCGCAGTCCCCGGACTTTACATTTGGAATGGAATTGCAGGTAAAAGTCAGGATTCGTTTTCCTCATGCATTTTTCAGGTTAATTGCCAAGAGCTGTAATATAATACTAAGTTCCTAATAAACCATTTGTGATAGTTACTTATCTTAGTCTTTTTAAAAGACAAATTGCTATTCACAGCTCACTTTTAACATGAAGAGCCTTATATGAAAGCGAGTAAAGTTACTAGATTAGCTTTCATGTGTTCATATATAAAGTCATGTTATCAGCAATTGTCTCTTTTGAGAGCTCTATCAAAACCTATAAAATAATACTAAAAATAAATAAATGTTTGTCTAAAAAATATGTATTTTTTAAAAAGCCCTTCCTACAAAAATTGTACCATAGCACCATTCAGTATTTAATATTAATGTCAATATGGATAAATTCAAGATAATCTTTGTGATATTTTATTTAATCTTCTATACATACCATAATTATTGTTCCAACAAGTCAACTGATGACAACTGAGCTATTGTTATCTTCACCATTCCTTACTGATTATTTTAGCTTGGTTCTTAGAAAGAAATGTGATGTGTGTGTGATTGCACACCATGGGCACATGCTTATTCCTTTCTTGAGATAAGAAAGAAACAATTTAGAGGGATTTCCTGCATATGTATGGAGTGATAGTGGGAAACTATTAAAGAAAAAAAACACATTAAGTACACGTGGCCAGGATTTGAAACCTGACCTCTCTCTCACGTGTCAACTAGACTACAGTCCAATTTTCATAGGAAGACAGCTAGAAAAGTTTTTTTTTATCATTGTGTCTTACTAACTGTTTAGGTTCTACGCAAGCTAGAAAAGTTACTACTAGATCTACTTTCACATATTAATATGTTAAGTCATGTAATTTGTAGCTATCTCTTGCGAGATAGATCAGCAATATCTTTAAAATAACACCAATAGTACAGTAAAATGCTCTAAATGTTTAGTAAAGAAAAAATTTGAACAAAAAAAGGGGCTTTTTATGAAAATTGAACTGTAGTTGAATTTGACATTTAATTTGCGTGTCCTTTAATGTGAGGGATTATGGAAATTTAGATTTAAACTTATTTCAATGGCATTCGATTAATAGATTTATTAAAAAGATAAATGTGTTAAAGCTCAACAACTCACTGAACCTTAGTCATACTTGATTCCACTTTCTGTATGATTTAATTGGGTAATTAAAACATAATGAATGAATGAATGAATGAGGAAAATTAGATTATCTTTATTATATGGTCGAACAATTTTTAACCGAGTGGGATGCTAATTTTTTTCCAACTAAATTTTTGATATCTTAGTACCAGGTTGTTTTTATTTATCTCTGGATAAGAGAAATGAATGAATGTACTCCGTAGAACAAATATTATTTAAAAGGATGAAATATACAAAAAATTTATGTTGCATGTTTCGTTCTAGCTTGTTCAAATCTTCTTGTTCTCTTCTTGTGGGGGGGACAATTTGCCAAAGTCTTAGTGGATAATGTTGCATACACAGAGGTTATTGCTGGCGCCTTTAAGAACAATACATCAAGTCTGGGATACTCTTACTGGTGAGTTTTTCAGATTTCAAGTCTTTAGCTGATTACAAATTTAGTCATTTACTTTACTAATAGATAGATATGAGTCAAGTCTACCTATTTTTTTCTTAAATTCGAATCTTCATTTTCTTACAAATCTCAAATCTGAATCTTTTGAACATGTAAAAGTAAGAGGATAACTCTCTCACATTGGTATTTTTTTTCTTTCTTCGATTCCAATTTTGTTAACATAAAGCCTAATTGATATGAATTAATTGTTTGGGAGTCTGGTTACATTTATTCAATAATTATTATAGTTTATTTAAACTAGGGGTGTATGAGTACTCGAAAATTTGAGCAGAGTTTTAATAGCTGCTCAAACTCGGCTTGAATATTTTTACAAAACTTGAAAAATTTGACTTGGAATTTTCGATATTTTTTTTCTCAAAAATTCCTATTTCGATTGATTTTATTCAATTTTAAGATATAATTTCATAGCAAATAGTCTCTCTCAATATTTCATTTTTGTTGGGTTAAAAAAAATTATACGATTAAATTATACTAAGTTTATTTAAAAAATCAAATTTTTGTGATTATAAATTTTTTCTCAAAATAAATTATATTTGTATTTTATGGTTTATGCATGATTCTATTACAGAAATTCATCTTTAAATATTTCTTGCACTCTTTGTTAATCAAATTCATAAAATAATCTCAATGTTTTCATTCAAACTCGATTCTATTCTAATTTAAACCACTTCTAAGCATCATAGTATTTAATTAAAAATAAATTTAGCACTGTGTTTTACTAGTACCCATTTGGGTTATACGCATATGTACTAATTACGTTAATTAGTTAGTAATAGTGAAGGTTGGATTCAGAGGAAGTACACCCACATTTGCATGGAAGAAGAGAGAAAAAACAATTTTGGGAAAACCACTCTATGTAGATCCGACCAGGATATAAACCTCGATATCCCTGTCATAGGCAGATCATCATAGTAGTCATGAAATAAATTCTAACTCAAAATTTGAAGTAAAATATAAATATAAATTATTATTTTTTAACTCTCAAATCTCAAATACTCTACAACATTTGAAGATTCACAGGACCTGTCTTTAATCATGATTTATTGTTGCCAGGTTGGTGTTTGTGGCGTTCATTTTACATGGAGTAAACATAGGACTCTTATTATTTAGGAAATATTTAATAGACCATGAGACTCCACCAGAAACACCAAAAATAGAAGATAATGATGGCCTCATCTTCATCTATTGAATTGACAGAGACCCATTAGAATATTATCTTTTGTAACGACAGTCAATGTGATTAAATACCTTTATATTGACAGTGTTTTCCTTTATGACAGTTTTTATAGATAAATAAATGATAAAGTGACCCACTAGCCTGATTTAGTTAATTTTTGATGCCCAGCATGGCCGAAAATTTATAATTGATGAAAATATGGGTTTACCCTTTCACATTGATAAATTAACGGCCGAGTACTGGATGCTGTGCCTGTCCTAGTCTTAAGATAGATTATAAGGCACATGAAGCTACGACAGGCCTAGCCAGCCGGTAGCGGAAACTACATGACTTGAATCAAACAGTGACCCAGGCCACAGGCTGGAAACAGTGAAGGATGTAAAGTAAAGATGTTTCAACCAACGCATTGTTTTCCTAGGACCCATTTGTGTATAAAAGGTTAATGTCATGTTCGTAGAGAAAATTATATGATTGTAGGGAAAATAATTTAAATGTGGTTATTTTTTATGAAGTATCAAAAAGTAAAAAATAAATAAAAAATCCAGCTTTTATATTAAGTTTAATTTTTCTATGTCAGAAAATTGTTATAAGTATAATATAATCAAATTAAAATCTTAGCATGTGGCAGTTTCCATCCCAATTTAATAAAATAAACAAATCATCAAAGCAAGTAATACTTATCAATCAGTACTAAATTATGGTTCAGTGGCTGTCATGTAATTATTTGGTTACATTTACTACAACTGTGATCTCTTAGTGCTTAATTAAATTCATCAAATATGTATATACATTTTGTATGTTGTATTCCATTTGATTGGTGTAAAATGTTATTGACAAAGTAAGATTGAGGTCATGATGTATGATAGGATAGGGTCTGGCAAAACAAGAAGTAAAATATTGAAATACCTGTTGTACTGTCCATAGTGCACAAAATTTTCTTTCAACCAATGCCCAATTTTTACAGAAAGGCTTGTTTGAAAAATATTAAAATATTTTATTTTTGTCAAAATTGATAGTGTTCTAATATTTTTAATGCTATCTATAACTATTGATATTAATGATTTTGAAGTAAATAAGAAGCTGTTCTAGAATTGGGTAAAGAGAACCATACAAGGAGTGCAAATAAAGCCTACAGCGTTCAGAATGAACATGGTGAGATGGTTTGGGATAAAAACAGTATAAGAGTGCTATGGCGAGATTATTTTGAGTAATTTTGTTGAGTATTCCAGGCAAAGCTTTTGGGGGTATCTTAATTGAGAAAGTGTGTGAAAAAACCGTGAACAAGCTTTGAGGTGTACAATGTGGTTTCATGCCAGGTACATGGACCAGATATTTGCATAGCAACATCTGATTGAGAAATGTATGGCAGTAAGAAAGAAAGTGTATTGTGCCTTTGTTGATCTGGAGAAAGTGTACAATCAGGTGAATATGAGTATGTTATGGAATGTTCTGAGAGCATATGGTGTGGATGCATGGTTAGTGAATGGGTGTATGATGGAAATAAAGTGTGTGTTAGAGTGGGTAGAACTTTGAGCGAATGTTTTGACATTAGAAAGGGTGTTAAACAAGGTTGTATTATGTCTTCATGGTTGTTTAATGTATTAATGGGTAAGTGTACGAGGTATGCTTGTGAGGACGCAGTTGGTTTACAGATAGACAATGTGAATGTGAGAGTGCTGTTATATGCAGATGATGCCATATTAATGGCTGAGAGTGAAAATGACTTACAGAATAAATTAAATTGTTTGAATGTGGTGACAAGCAGATTGGATCTTCGTATAAATGTCTCCAAAACTAAGGTGATAGTTTTTTATAAGGTTGGATTAGAAATGATTGTCAACTTAGTATAAATTGAAAACTTTTAGAACAAATGAAAGCTTTTGTGTATCTGAGCAGAATGTTCTATAAAAATGGAAGGATAAATGATGAAATTGACAAACAGGTGAATGCATCTGAAAGAATAGTTGAACATATGTGGACTATTGCAAATAATGAGATAGTACCAAAATAGGCAAAGATGGCAGTATAAAAAAGTATGTTAACGCCAACATTGTTTTATGGATGTGAAGCATTGATTTGTCACGAGTAACACAAGAATGAGGCTAATGCGGTTGGAACGAGATATCTAAGAAATGTATGTGAAAAAACTTGTATGTACAAAGTAAGTAATGAATAGTTGCTGAAGTAGTGCAACTTGAAATGGAATCCAATTGGTCAGTAGAAAAGAAGCGTCTTGGGCATGTTGAGAGGATGAGTGTGAGTGTAGACTGAGTGACGAAACAAATATATATATAAAGGTAGAGTGTGTGGATCAAAAGGAAGAGGTGGTTCATGTAAGACATGGCTAAATGTTGTAGATGATTGTGTGAAAAAGAGAAATATTAATAGTTTTAAGAATAAAAGCGCACATATAACTTGGTATATTGATGTTGTTGAAGTGAAGGGAGTATGCAAAGATAGAAAAATGTGGAAAAAGTTAGTGAGGATGGATTAAGTAAGAGTTTTTTAAAAGTTTGTTTTTAGTTATATACACAGTTTATTACCCACCCCATATGGGAATGGCGTGATTAGGTATGTATGTATGAAAGTAGCTATCAAAAGTGATAGCTGCAACTAACATGACCTGATATGGATACGAATATGAAACTATATCTAGTAACTTTTCAAGCTCTCCTCTATATGGAAATTGAATTGTAGCTTACTAATGTGTACTTGAATCAAGCACCCAATGAAAAAATGGAATATCCCATATTTAAAAAAAATGTGTTTATGAAGAGAATTCAATATTCTAAAGATGTTTGCCTTAAAAATAGAACATATATTCCATTCACGGTAGGAATTACTCTCTGAAAGGTCTTTTTTCCTAACAATATCCTACTATATAATAGATTTCTGGTAGGGGAAAAGGCCTTTCAGAAAACAATTCCTATGCTAAAAAGACTTTATATACTGGTACACTGTTAATAAACTTGTGTGTGTGTGTGTGTGTGTATATATATATATACACACACACACACACACACACTTGCATTGTCCTGTATAGGAATAATAATTCGTAATAAAGATTTTTACACAAAACTAAGTTAAGAATAAAAGTAGGTATTGATTTAAAAAGAGAAACTTTGGAAAATTGAGATACTATACCTGCATAATATTTATTTTCACCAATATTTAAAACAAACCAAAAGAGTTATGATCTTTCAGAGTGCACAAAACGGGCATTGTGCCAATTGACAAAGTTAAAATTATGAAATAGTATTTGATTGAAAGAACATGAACATATCAATAAGGAAATAAGTACAGAGAGAAATGTGATCACTTTTCTTTGGCTTGTTAGGAACTGTGAATCTTGGAAGAGAAAATTGATTTAAGATATTTTAACTGGAGTATTAGAAAGAAGGTATTTAGAGAAGAAATAAAATAAATAATGACATAGTTTGCCTTTTAATGTATTGACTGGATTGTAATTGAAATGTTTTATTTTTGTCAATGTTTGTGTTAAATAAATGATTTTATCAAATAATGGTCTATTTTTTATAGAGCCGTGTCGAAGGTATACCAGTTCTAAAAATCAGTTATATTAATAAAATTAAAGATAACATCCATACTTTGTTTGGATTTACATTTAACATTAGTCACCTATTAGTAAATTTTAAAGTAAAATGTTATAATAAATATGTATCTACTGTAATTATTTTTTATTCAAGTCTGGTATTAAATACTATGTTCTAGCAATTTTTTTTTAGAATCAATTGTTTGCTTTAGTGTTAGTTATGTAACATGTTTGTAATTACAAAATAAATTTCAAGATGAAAAGGTGTATTTTATTTATTGTCACCACCCCTTCTTGTACCTTTACTTGTGGGTCTGGAATCTGTCAGGATGTCTGTGGTCAGGGTTAATGAGGAGGTGATATTGAATACTTATGTGGGCCCGCGATTGACGTTAGATTTGGCTTTTAAAGAGGTTTATTAATATTACTATATCTATTACAAATGTTATGTTCAAGTGAAGTTAGAATGAAAGAACTTAAAGAATATTAGGACGTGTGTGACAAAACGAGGTGTTATGAGGTATACCTAGGTGGTCCCTACACGGTCACCAAACCGGGTTCCCTGGGCTCGAGTGACAGCCCCTGGAACTGGTCCCGATGAACCGGTATCTTAGCCCCGAAACTGGCAGAGGGACCCCTAGACTTCGATGTTCAGTAGTCAGCCACGAGAGGCTCAATTCCCCTAATTTTAACCGGGCCTCTGGGCTGGTTTATCACTAAGCAATGATGACAACACTTTTGTGGTCAACCCTTCTAGTTTATTTGTTATAGAATAATCATAACAACCTCACAACGTTCGTTTTGTCATTCGCAACTCATTACGCACAATATTACACAAACACGCCTTCCAATTGAAGCCATGCGGTTACACTATCATAATAAATGCAAAGTGAAATAAAATATATGGATTTGTATTATAGTTGATTGAACAAAGTTATATAATTATGTATAGTTAGTTATCAATGGTCGACCTCGATGGTCTTGTAGTAAAGTTTTTGTCTCAGCACCTAATATTCGCTGACCCGGCCGTGGTGGATGGATTTTCCTTGTGTGATAAAAATTTGTAGCACAACTTCATTTGGAGGGGAAGATGTTGGCCCCAGGACAATTTTGGCATTTAAGAGAACCCTTGAAGGTATGTAAAAATAACTTTCCCGGTGAAAATTGGTAGGTCCTTTTGCTCTCGCTCATAGATATACAGCGTGGGAGACAACGAGGAACCATCACACTTTCTGAACTCCCCTAGGACATGGGATTCATCATACCACATGGTGCAGGAAACACTAACCAAAATAAGGGTTGAGGGCATGCCAATTTACGGATGGAGAGAAATAACATAAAACCTTCCTTCGTGTTGTTGACATAAGAAGTTATTAGTTAGATTAATAACTATTGATTTTTTTTTATTTCTACATTTATATATACACATAGTTATTTAAATTTAAATATAATGTTACTTTAGACTTGATAACAATGGGTTTAGTGAGTGCTGTAGTATTTGTAAAATAAATCCTAAAAATAATGCATTGCTTACTATTTATTTTAATTACAACAATACCCACTCTGATGGAAAGAAAATCTCTACTCTTGTTATATATTAAATCGTGGAAAGCAAAATAATTATTTGATTAGCAATAAAGATTGAACACACATTTATATTATGAAATTAAACATAATGTAATGATTATTTTTTATTATCTTATAGCCAATAAAAGAAAATTGCTAACAGCATTATACAATCCACAGATTAGTTATCAACATTGGCATAATCATGTTAATATCTAGTGATACATGTGTGGCCAGGGGCGCCGACCCGTGAAAATTATTGAGGGGTTGGGTCCTTTCCCAAAATTTAAAAATAAATCAGGGCCTCAAAACTTGAGTTTTAAGCCTATTTAGGACTTAAATCTTGTTTTGTTTTTTCTTTTCAATTAAAATGATTAGTTTAAACAACTTTATACAACAAAGCTGTGCTTTGGTATATCCTACTACAACACAAGCTTTCTCTTCTCGGATGTAGGAGAAGTGTGAAATAATTTGAAACAATGGAAACATGCTATTCACAGAGTATCTTAACAGTTTTATTGAATAGAATATTAAAATAGAATAAGCAAGGAAACTTAAATTTAATAATCTCTATTAAAATAATCAAATAAATACTCAACAAAAGTCTATTAAAACGACTTCAGAATAAGGCAAAAGTTTTTCTACGTACTGGGTTTCTTTTGATGAACTCATTTGCAAATGGTCAGCACAGCCTGATGTACGTTAAGTACTGCTATGTTGTTTGGTCTCTTTTGCCTCATTGGAGACCGCAAGTACGTTTTCAGGCAAGCACAACATAGCTTGGGCTTGCTGGGCCAACGCTTGTCAGTGAAAATAAAATTAATTGTATGACTTTATGAGTGAAATAATCTCAGGAGAAGCAGTGACTTTGTCACCAGATGGAAGCATTGGTTTTGTCCTAATATTTTAACTCCTGTATGTGAGATTATGAGTGAGCAAAATGTAAGACATTTGTATAGCTCTATTTTCTTTCAAATGCCAATCTAGAAGGATTATTATTTACAATCACATTCTGGTAGGTAAAAAGGGCCTTTTATAAGAAAATCAAGCTATACTATTAGTTTCACTGAAATGTATTTATTTTATGTTTTAAATATAAATTTCCCCCCATCTTGGTATTTTCACGTTGTTCCTCTTTTTATTTTCTCAAATATGATACGATTAAAAACAAACTCCAAATAGCTTCTTAGGCATCAAATAAAATCTTAAAAATAAGGTTAGGACTGCTATACATATCTTCTAGGGCCATCACAATTTCAAAAAGATTTTCTGGCATAATATCACTTATAATAGATTTTAGAAAAAAAATAATTTTCAAATAAATTCCAGGTGAGGAACATTTCAATAGCTTAAAGGCATCAAATTTTCAAAAGTTTGGGCCAAAGCTATTTAGGGAGGAGGGGGGGGGGAGGCCAGGTCCCCCTAAACCCATTTTGGTCACTTGCCACCCCACCCCCTACACAAATAAGGTTCCACCGCCACTGACCCGAATGGCTCATACCTTTGGGACAGAGGTAGTATTTAAAAGGGTAAAGTATGGCGGGGGAGGAGGTAGGGGTTGTGTGTGCCCCTCAACACGCTTTTCAAACGACCCTCTTTATAGTATGATTCAGATAGGAATACACTTTTATGGCAATTACAAAAGTTGCTTAAAACAATTTTCATACACACCTTCTTCGATGTCCGCATGGTCTAACCCGCTACTCTCACAGTAGACTAGACTGCCAATGACTGGGAGATAAAGGTTTGAATCTCGGCCGGGTGTATTTAAGTTTTTTCAAAATTGTTTTCCACTCTCTCAACGCAAATGCGGGTACACTTTCTATAAATATAGCCTTCCTTATCATGAAAACTATTAGGCCTAGCGTAATTAGTACATAAACAAAAATCCTGAATGGTCAGTAAGATGCGATGCTAAAAAAATCATCTCAAGTCATGTAATCGATAGCAGTCACAATTGATAGATATTAATACCTGTAAAATAACACTAATAAAATAGTAAAATGTTATCAATTTTGACTGCAAAAAATATGTTTGTATGATCTAGCAGGCTCTCTCTCCCTACTCAAAACTAAAAGAAGATGAGACTGGTTTGTAAAATCAATATTATTGCCAATATTTTAAACTCAGTTTTGTGCACAAGGTCGCAAAACGACCTCCATTAGAGAAAAACAATATCATGTTTAGCTTTAATAATAATAATGAAACAAATAGCCGAAACTATTTGTTAATGCATTTTAGGAGGATTACACCTCTTAGATATCATATTCTGAAAATT
>CABEEJ010000381.1:251480-298798 GCA_901482245.1 Timema douglasi | reverse complement strand
CTGATTGCCCTGGGTGCCAACTTCCAATACCTTTAGCTACAGCCCTGTGCTGGGACAAATGCAACGTCAAGATCTGTCAATCTCAAGGTAGAAATTGTTCACGATCACAATACTTTCTCTGTATGATATAGCAAAAATGTATAGCAATTAAATATTCAATTTTAATTTAAGAATATGTTTAATGCATACTACTGAAGGGTGGATGAATAAATACTAAAGAATGGCATTCGCATGAAGTGAGCATAAAGCCACAACAGGTGAAAGGGGTCGTTAAGGAAAGTCTAGCAGTAAGATCAATCAACCCGGTGCCAATCAACAACTAACAAAAAAATATTTTTTAAAAGCCATGTGTATTTATAACATAGCTCTGTTCAAAGTTAACAACTCGTTTTTAGCAAAAATTGTGTGTTTTTCCCAATTTTCATGTATAAAAGTCTGTCTTCAGTAGGAAGATCCTTTCAGAAAAGACAAACTTTTTTTAAAGTCAGTCTTGATAAAATTTTACCATATAATTAGTGTTATTTTATAGGTAATGATAATATTTATATCAAAAATGACAGTCATAGTTCACAAGACTTGACGTGTACATTTTTTAAAATTGATTAGTAAATTTTATTAGTCCAAAAAGTTTCTTCCATTGGAAATCGGACTGTGTGTGAGTGTGTGTGTGTGTGTGTGTGTGTGTTTACATGGTAGCATCTAACTGACATACAATACCTTTGTACTAATCGTCATGGAGTTACGTACTCTCAGTTTACCCTGAATTGTAGCAGGTTTACCTTGAAAGATTATACCATTACCCTACCTTATAAGCTATACCATAGTGAATTAATGGACAGTACACTTGTTACTTAAAGGGTAGACGATGGGTACATTCATTTTCACAAAATCTTTTACGAGCCAGATATCAGTCGGCGGGCCGAATTCAGCCCGCGAGCAGTAGGTTGCCAACCACTGCTTGAGACCGTATGGCCACCGATCACATGACTTGGCTTATGAGTATATAATTTTAGTAACTGCCACTAGACCCGCTTCGGCGACTGAGTGGTCTAACACGCTACTCTCGCAGTAGACTAGAATACTGATGACAGAGATCAAGGTTCGAATCTCGGTCGGGTGTATTGAGGGTGTTTTTTTTCCAAAATTGTATCCCACTCTCCCTCCACAAAAATTCGGACACACTTCTAAATATATCCCTCCTAATCCCTTAAACCATTAGCGTAACCGATACATACATGTAGGCCTATAACACGAAACGTTAGTAAGACGCTATGTTAGAAAGAAAACTGTCCCCAGAGGCACATCGAGGGGAAGACGAGGGGCGTTGTCTCCTCCACCCCTTCCTTCCCGAGATTGCAAATAAAGTTAATATTAGCTCTAAACATGTGAAGTAGAACTATAAATCTTAAGACCAGGCTTGAGTCATGTTATTCAAAAGCTACCACTAAACGCATTAAAAATAGCCCTGACAATCCTATTTGAAAAGTAAAAAATGTATAAATTTTAGTTTTGAAATATGCTCCTCGGAACCCCTTCCATCATGTTAATTTCTGGGTGCACCCATGATTGTCGTGTGTCTTTTACTTTAGCCAGTCAAGTCTTGTGTTGGATGACGAAGCTTTCCAAACCATATTTTGTGTTCCAGCTGCTGACGTCAGGCTGGGCTAATCACCTAGATTTCGGGTGCCATCTACCGGATTTCTCAAACCACCCCACGGCACTTAGGGTAAATATATATCATCTACGGTGGGAGTGTATTTAACAACTAAAAGAAGGTTTTTTATTGCAAACAGTGGCTGGAAGTATTATTAGTATCGTTTTATAAAACTTTAACAATGTCTGCAATGAAGAACCTTCTGTTAGCTGTCACCTACTCTACTAACTACAGTAGTCCCACGACTTCTTTGGTGTTGACTGACAGCTTTGAAAAGCTACCAGACCAAATTATGTATCCCTACACCAAACCATATGATCTGCAAAAACATGTGTTTAGCAGCTGTCACCTCTGACAGTCAAAATTTAGGTATATATCTAAATGTTGACAGTCAGAAGTCAGCTGTGAGCTGTCAGTCAGCACCAAAGAAGCCGTGGGGCTACTGTACGATGGAGTGTAAAGGTTTCCTCGACAGTGGAATCGATGTGGAGAAACGGACAAGGGATTATTGTTTTTACTAGAACTAACGTATCGGCATTAGCTTGGAGGATGAGGAAAACAGAATATATTAAAACACCTGACGTAGACCCAGTCTAGTTTAGAGCAGTATGTGCTTTAGTCTAGCAACAACCTTCACATACACACATATTCTAATGTGTATTAGCCACAGTCATAGTAACATTGTGAGGCGGAGTTTACGAATTATAATAATTATAGAACGGGGTAATGAATTATAATAGTTGTAGAACCAGGTAGTGGATTAAAATAACTATAGTAGTGTGGGGTAGTGGATTAGAATAATTATAGTCGTATGGGGGTAATGGATTAGAATAATTATAATCGTATAGGGTAGTTAATAATAATTATAGTATAATGGGGTAGGAAGTGGAGTATCAGAGTTATAGTAATATTGGAATAGCTCTCTGGCCAAGAAATAATGTTAGTAACTGACGCCATACATTTCTAATCTATTAGAAACGCGATGTTAAAAAGGCTTACTTTCTATCACAAAGTCATTCAAAGCAAGAATTATAATTTAGCTTTGCAGGATAAATTAGAATCCAACTTAATTCGAGATCGTATATTGTGCAACGAAAACAACAACAACAACAACAAAAAAGATCAAATCGATCACCAAAAATTCAAAATAGAACGGGATTTTTTGTTTTAACAGGCTTAATATTAAATTATAGTATATTTTTATTTTCTAAGATGTTTTGATAAATTTCAGTAAATAGTAAAAATCTTGATGAAAACAAATAATTTTCTAAACTATTGTGTACTTGTTTTTAAATTCAAGTTTGTTAGGTTTTTTTTCCAAATGAACTCATTCTAGCAACTTTTCCCGTTTGTCCCTAGATGGCTGCCATGGTTTGGTACGAGATGTGCCTCAAACTTATAGATTTCATTGAAACCGTGAGTACCAACACAACAAACAAAACTAGTCTTAAGATTGGGTGGGTTATTACACAGAGCTTTACAAGTTAGTCTCAAGAGGCCTACTGTATCTCCAAATAGCTGATGAATTCATATGTCCATCTAGAATTTGCCTTAAACTATGAGTGGTATGATTCCTGGATACCTCCGTGTTAGAACATAGGCGCACTAAGTCAAAAGTTTCCGGGTTCGATTCCCGTCTCCTAGTGTAATTTGTCAACTAAATGGATTTAACGAGCCAAACCGTGCGGTTCAAAATCATTATATCAATCGGTTCAAATAACTCGGCCGGGATTCGAGCCTTAACCTTCCCGTCTCGGATTTCTCGCCCACCGTTACGGGTGTACGAACTGTTGTTATTTTTACCACCAAATATTACTACCCGTTTGGGTTATACGCACTTTACGGTAATGTGTAATGGTAGAGTGATTATGAAATGAAATGGAGAACCTACAGTTTAACATGAGATCTGAACCACGGTGGAGGCCTGGCATTCCCCACATTCACCAGATGTGATTAATAACGTCTTGTCAGAGGTTAAGGAAAGGTTTGGCAATCAGATAAATCTATGCCGGGACCGAGGATTGAACCCCGGACCCTTAGCACAGAAGTCCGACACCTTACCCCTAGACCACCAGGTCACCTAATTACGCAAATGTATTAGAGATGAGGAAGGTTGAATTTATATTAAGTGTGCCCGCATTTGCGTAGAGGGAGAGTGGGAAGCCATTTAGGAAAATTTTCCCTCGGTAAACCTCACCGTGATTCGAAGCCTGGTCTCCTCGTAATCAGCAGTCTAGTCTATTGAGATAGCGACGTCTTAGGCAAAGCGGCCACCGAAGCAGGTTATGCGAAAGTGGGATATCTAATATTTGAGCTGGAAATGTCGCTAATAACTAGAACTAATGTGACGTAACACTTTATAGGCACCACATACTCCAAGGGACAAACATTGCGTCTAAGTTGAGAAAATATGCGTAAAACATTGTTGAAAATAAACCAATTTTACGATACGCCTCCATACATACATAATTATATATTCTTCAAAGTGATTAAACTTAAAATATGAGATTTTTAGTTATACCTTAACTCTCCATTCTGGCGTGAGCAAAATGTTTTAAGCTAACAAATCTCGTCTTTTAACTATATAGGGGTTTTTGAACTTTGCTATGCGTCTTTGAATCCGAGCAGGTTCCGAGTTTCGTAACATATTCAAAATGGAAAAACACCTAGCCTGTGCTGATAACACGTGCCTCTATTTCAAATACTCACCCTCTATCCCCAAAAGAGTTCCTTCTCTAGTTCCAGTACTATCAACCACAAAAACAAAATTAGTAAACGATATACCAAACTTAAAAAAATAATTGTTTGGGCTAATAAAAAGGGCCTCTTAAAAAATTGTATCCGGAGACTGTAAGAAAGGAGTCAATTAATTAGGCCTCAATTATGAACATACCCGCTTTGGTGACCACATGGTCTAATGCCTTACTCTTGAGGTAGACTAGATTACCGACGACGGAGAGCTCAAGGTTCGAATCTCGGTGGGATGAACTGAGGGGCGTTTTCACAAAATCGCTTTCCGCTCTTCCTCCACACAAGTGCGGATACACTTCCTTTAAATATAAGATCCCTAACATATATCAAAAGTGACACCTACAGATAACATGACTTCATGTGTGAATGTATTAAAATTATTTTTGTAGCTTCTAATGTTCTTCTTACCAATCATACCTAAGGGCCAGTTTCATAGTCAGACTTAGCATGCCTCAAGTGTGACGCTATACTAAATACAAGACGACACCTACCTTAGCTCGATTGGAACGGCCCATTCCATTCTGGTTTAGGTAGGTGTCGTCATGTACTTAGTGTAGCGCCCCACTTGAGGCGTACTAAATTTGACTATGAAACTGGCCCTAAGCGTATAACCTGAACAGTTAGTATGACGCTGTGCTAACAAATATGAAAAATAGTAATACTATGTTAGATTATTACTTTTTTTGTTTCGTTTATAGCTGTTTTCTGAACAAAACAGTAACTTTTAGTCACGCTATCAGAGTGTGAGCTTAAAAAATAATATTACTGAGAAAAAAAACAAATTATAACCTAATGATGGTTTCTTTGGATATTGATTCGATACGGGATGCAAGTACTTAAGACTGTTAAATCATTGTTACAGGGGTTCTTCATACTACGGAAGAAGGAGAGCCAGAGATCATTTCTCCATCTGTATCACCATGTATCCACGCTGTTTATAGTTTACTTATCCGCGAAGTACCTACCAGGTACTTTTATTACTAATGTATAGACGGTTTAGTTCCATAAATAAAATTATTTGAAAAATAAACCCACTAAACACACACATACGGAATTTAATCCTAGACTCCTAGCGTTACCGCAATCAGACTAGCACTTGAAATTTAGTCCGTATGCCTAGTGCAATTCGGTATATTAACATTTAATACTGTAGACTTGAATAACATGATAAACTGATATGACTGTTATCAATTTTCTAAATCTTAAAACTAAAGATGGATTTATTATCAATTCCCGAAGGAATTATTAAAAATTGCCTAGCCCGACGATATTTCACGTCGAGCTGGCGGGGTATTGGTAAAAGTTTTCAAATAGCAATAATCACACCTCAGTTAGACTTCATTGGTTATGATATTGCCACTGCGCAAAGCTAACATATATTTCACTAACAATTTGCCAACCATTTTTGTAAGCTATATCTGTACGTGAGTTCCGTTCTAATAAAATGAAAAAATCAAGGTATTATTGAAATTAAATTAAGTATTTTACTCTCATATGGTTTATTAATAAATACTGTAGTTAATTAAACTTTTTATATTGATGAGCTAACTATAATAAAGTAATAATAGTTAATTTAACAGAATTAATTTTAAGAAATTGAAATAGCGTTTGTGCTGCCATCTAGTGAGACTGCTGGTAGTTATAGCTAGAAACTTTATGGAAAATGGGCGTATACGACGAGTTGGTGTAGAATCAATGTTTTGTTTTACTTTTATTCGTTTAATCCAGAGGATAAGTTGTGCCAATTTTCTATAAATGTCATAATTAAACAGGGGCTACGAAGTGTTAAGATATTTAACATATGTAAAATTTATATTGAAAAAAATATATATATATAATTTTCTTGAATCTAAAATAAATAAAACAGATGTAGTTTGATCAAAAACAGTTATAAAAGTTTGTATTAAATTTCTCAATAACAAATGGCATTCATTTGTTTGAGCTTTATTACAGAACAGAGAGTGCAAATTATTCTTTAAAATCTGTATTTACTTATATGTTTATTAAACTTTTCAAATGAATGGAAAAAAATTCAGTGTAGGTACTCTTGTTTATTTAATTATATGTGAGCTTCACATTAAAGATAAAAGTACACTTTACCGAAACAACGAAAGCTTAAAAGTTATATTTTCTTAAAAACTGTTAAAATAATTTGATATTAATACATGGTAGAATAGGCCTACTAAATAAATAGTACCCATATGGTTTTAATTGAAAGATTAAGTCTATGTCAGGGATTCGAAACCTGAACAAGCTAAGTGAAGACCCAAAAAACTAATGACAAAAATTAAACATAATGAAACTAATTGTTCGGATTTGTAACCTTAATAAACGTCAAAGTTTAGTTTCAAACGGATAATAAACAAGTTATGGCAACAATGGCGGTGCACTAACAAATTATCGTAATTTGTTTGCGTCATCTTAAATTTTGTTTGTCATGAACAAAGCCTTTAAAATGCGTATGCAATGACCCAAGTCCTCTAGGGGAAGGTCAACTGGGTTTATTGGATTATTACATGCATTCATTATGCTTTGGTTTAAGGATGTTTGTTCTGGTTCGTGATTTGGAAACCAAGGGTGTTTTTTTTATAAACAGTTTTTTTAAATTATTATTATTATTATTAGCACCGCGTCTTACTACCCGTTCGGGTTATACGCACTTAAGCTAATGTGAAATGGTAGGGTGATTGTGAGATGAAATGAAGGACCTACAGTTTAACGTGGAATCCGAACCACGGTGGAGGCCAATTTTTTTAAATAAGTGACTCATAATCAACTGTCTATTTTCCATAGAAAGAGCCTTATTTGACATGAATAATTACTAGATCTACTTTCACCATTTCATACATCAAGTAAGATTATTTACAGCTTTTGATGGTGGCATATAATATTGAATGGTAATTAAATAAAAACTAATAAAAAAATAATAATTGTGTTTTTTCTAAAAGTTTATTTCAAGCAAAATTCTGCTAGATATTTTAATAACTTGATTTATTTTGTATGTAAAAAAATCTTGTTCTTTGTATAAAAATTTTAATATAAATTTAAACATTAAGTTAAATATACAAATTTAATTTTAAAATGTAATTTGGATTTTTGATTACAATTAAAAAGGGGCCAGTCAAAAGTCGTTCAACCATAAAATCATGGTAGGGGCCTATTACAAAATTAAAGATTGTGACAAAACTGTTTTATAGATTTGTAATCGGTTTCCACCAATGAACATGAATTTTTATTAGCTATAGATAAGACTCCATTAAACTTCTATCAATCATTCTAATTAAGTTATACAATGAAAATTATCACATTTTCAACCTCGCGCAATTTTGCAATATGATATTAAAACTGTTTTAGAGTTATATGTTGTGTATTATTATTATTATTATTATTATTATTATTATTATTAGCACCGCGTCTCACTATACGTTCGGGTTATACGCAATTACGCTAATGTGTAATGGTAGGGGGATTGTGAGATGAAATGGAGGACCTACAGTTTAACATGAAATCCGAACCACGGTGGAGGCCCGGCATTCCTCACATTCACAAGTTGTGATTAATACACATCTTGTCAGAGGTGAAGGAAGGGTTTGGCAATCAGATAAATCCGTGCCGGGACTGGGAATTGAACCCTGGATCCCCAGCACAGAAGTCCGACACCTTACCCCTAAACCATGTTGTGTATTCAAAAGGGTGATGGGATAGAAAAGGGTGTTTTATTCGCATTATAATTGGTTATTGTTGACAGGTAGGTCGGGGTTTGAATCTCCACCAGGTGCATTAAGGAAGGTTTTCCACATGTATTTTCTTATTCTTTTAGTCACCAGAAAACCAGACTATATGAGTTCTATAGTTAATATGTTAATCAATTCAGGTAAATGTCAAATTTATTCCTTGACAAGATATTCACGGCAGTAAATGTTACAATGTTACCACATGCTCAGTCCAATTTTAATAGGATGGGGGTGACCTGGCGATCTAGGGGTAAGGTGTCACACTTCTGTGCTGGCAGCCAGGGTTCAATCCTCGGTCCCAGCACAGATTTATCAGATTACCAAACCCTTCCTTCACCTCTGACAAGACATCTTGTGAACGTGGGGAATGCCAGGCCTTCACCGTGGTTCGGATTCCACGTTCACGTTAAACTGTAGGTCCTCCATTTCATCTCACAATCACCCTACCATTACACATTAGCGTAAGTGTGTACAACCCGAACGGTTATAAGACGTGGTGCTAATAATAATAATAATAATAATAATAATAATAATAGGATGGGCCTTTTAGAAACAAACATATTTTTTGCTTCAAAATTTAATAACATTAAACTATTTTAATTTATTTAGTATTATTTTATAGATATTGATAATATCTATCAAAAATGACAGCTAACAAAATGACTAGTTAACACATGATTTGATGTATGAATATGCAAAAATAAATTTAGTAGCTTTCATAAATGTTAAGAACCAGCCTCTACTGTTGTCAACATCATCTAAGAATTACTCTTCAGAGTTATGATGTTGCTAAACGAAAATTCTCTATTGAAAGGACGGGTCGAAACCCTTGAATAAATGTATAATAACCAGCATTAGAAAGAAAAAAAAAATAGTTTACTATATTTTATCTTAGTTGCTAAAAGTGACATCACTATTATCAGTTGCAAATGTACCCCACTTATAATTAATAGTAATAATGGTTTTAATTAGCTGTCAAAATTAAAGTGTTAAGTCGTCTCTTAAACTTAGCAAATTAATAAAAATGTATGTCTTAGTTTTAATGTGTATATATATATATATGTGTGTGTGTGTGTGTGTTTTTATTTAAGATATAAAAACATATCAATAAATCTAAGACAAATATATTTTTAAAGTCAGAGAATTAGAAAATCATTTGTATTCTCATACATACACTCATTCAAATCATGTGGATACATAAAAGTATATCTAGTAACATTTAAAATTGTGAGATAGATGCCAATAAGTATTAGTTTGACTATAGTTGTCTATTTGAACTATGTGATATTGTCAGGTCTGGGGGTCAAAAATTGGGGAGGGGGAGGGAAGGTTAAGACTGAGAAGTTATTTGAGATAAATAAGAGCCTGGTTAGCTCGATCAAAAGAGAATGGCCCAGAGTACACAAAGCTCTTACAAATTGCTAATCTGTGTCACAGTAAATTAATTATATTGGCATTATTTTTATTTTCAGGTGGCTCTGTGACATTTCCCATGATACTGAACGCGATGGTCCATGTGCTCATGTACACTTACTACCTACTCACACTTATGGGACCTCGGATGCAACGCCGGATCAACAAGGTGAAGAGGTACCTCACAATCATACAAATGGCAAGTACATACATTCTTATCTACATAAAATGAGTATTTAAACTTTCAGTGAGGACCGGAAATGTATCTGTCAAAAGGGAGTCATCATATTTTGTAAATGATACTTTTATTTGTCCTCAATAAAGTGTATATATATCTGGGTCTGGCTTTGGGCTAATACAGTTGCTCAAATGGTGTTTGAATACACTCCAAACAACTCGGATATCTCAATTATTTGTGCTGTTTCAATTGCAGGTGCAGTTTGTGATCGTGCTGCTGTATTCAATGCAAATGTTTAATCCCGACTGCAAGATACCGACCATCATCCCCTACGTCTTTGTCCCTAATGTCCTCCTTGTGTTCTACCTCTTCTACGATTTCTACCAAAAGGCTTATAAGTCCAAAAAGGACTGATACAAATTCTAAAGGCAACCCTTTTATTGGAAGCTAGTCAATTCAATACCAGACCATAGATTAGGCAACTGTCATTAAATAAGAGCTAGAGACTCATCCCTACTAAAAAAAATTATATTCCTGATTGATTACAAAGGTTATTTTATTAATATAATAGGGTGGGATTTAGAAAGACAATAATTAATAGCAAATGGATGGAACAAGGATGAGAAAGTCACAAAGCAAACAAAAACACATACTTACAGCGGACCCAATTGTTGTATATTACTAAAGAAAGTTGTCATCCAAACCTATTTTTAAAGAGACCTACCAGTACATTTTAATATCTGTGCTAATAGTGTATTAAACCTAAGGTATTGCCTAAATGCAAATGATCATTGTTGCAAAGAGACTTTTCAAGAATCTATACAGCCCTATCCCTATGTGAGGAATTTTAAGAGGCAAGAGGATTCTAACGACTCTCTCTCGACAATTATTTAAACATTCCATCATCTTGAGAAGTTGTTTGGAGGTCGTTCCTTTAGCTTTCCTCTCCTATTTCCCCTCTATTAAATATTGTCGTCTGCTCTTTGCCACTCCATCCAGTATTGTGATTGCAACATCATGACCCCAGGACAAGAGCCACTGAGAATGAACATTTTACCATATTGTGTTCTTCAAAGAGTTGTATAATGTACAAACATCCAAAGAGCTCATTTCACCCCAAGAATACAGCTCGAACAATACATTATGTCATTTAGGGTTGCAATTTTTTTTACTTACTACAAAATTACCTGAGTTTTACAGAACTTTTAGAAAGAATTCAATTTTTTTACATGATAATTTGGGCTCTTCAGGAAATCATGTGCAGTTGTTAGCAACCTAATGTTCCAGGAAGGGGAAGACAGCCCTAAGACAATTTTGAATCAGCGTGTTTAGTTATTCAGTTTAATTTTTCTTCTATGTAAAGAAGAAATATTGGTTAATGTGGTAACGTGTAAGAAAAGGTGTTGGCCTTAAATATCCTAAATTGAAAATATTCAAGATTATTTTTTTTACTCAATTCCTTGTTTTTTTGATACACAAAAATCTTACAGGATTTCCCCATCTTTTCCTGTTTGTGGCAACCCTGATTGTAGTGCAGTTTTCTGTAGTCTAGTTTACAAAACATTGTAATTGAGGCCATTGAAA
Source organism: Timema douglasi (assembly GCA_901482245.1). Taxonomy (NCBI): domain Eukaryota; kingdom Metazoa; phylum Arthropoda; class Insecta; order Phasmatodea; family Timematidae; genus Timema; species Timema douglasi. Next base: position 287,484 of record CABEEJ010000381.1, on the reverse strand, counting down.
CCATTTTACTGTATTTTTAAAAAATACTCCAACATTTTTTTTAAAAAGTAATCCTTTTAAAATCTGCTGTTGTCCAGGAAAGAACGCAAAAAGCGTTGATGTGTTTTGTGGTTTGATCATAATATTTTCTCGTGTGGCCTATCTCATGTTAATTGGCTGTTAATCTTAATAGGGTTTTCATCGGCAATTTAAAAAAACAGGTTAACAATTTTTGATTTATTTTCAAAATGTTGCACATATTAGAGTCATTAATAATTGAGTGAGACTTAGCAGAGCATTAAGTTGTAAGCTGAAGAAAAAGATTGCCATTGAATGTTCTGACAAAAATCTTTAATCGTGTTCATCATTATCTAAAAGAATGAATAAGCTACAAGGCTTTATGGTAGAGCAAATATTGAAAAAGTATGTGAGGCAGAATTTACAATGTGCATGACGACAAAGAGCAAAGAGTTATAGCTATAAATTGGATGTATTGTGATAATTTTGAAACACTATGAACATGTTAACAAAAACAGAGGTAACTTTGTACATAAGAAAATTATAGACCCACTTCTATGGCAGCATGGTCTGACTGTCGATGATGGGGAGATTAAGGTTCGAATCTCTGTTAGATGTACCAAGGGTGGTTTTTTCAAAATAGTTCCTCTCTCCTTCCACACAAATGCGGGCACACTTCCTCTAAATGTAATCTTCCTAATCCATAAAACCATTAGCGTAATCAGTATATAAGCGTGTAATTCAAACAGATAAAAAAGATAGAATTTCAATGTAAAACATTTATATGAAAATGAAGATTCAAAAGATCTAGTCTATTTTTTACTTACCCTGGAAATAAAATAGAGATAAAAGAATCAAAATGTAGAACATGTGAAATAAAATACACTTTGAAATGTTAGAGCATTTTTTATTTTTGTTACATACCCATGTCCGTTGGTAATAATTTTAACTACATACTTCAACAAATATCTATCAACACCCATTTGAGTCTTCAAAAAATTGCCACTGATTCCTCTATGCAACTCTAAGGTCTGTAATTTATGTTGTCACATATAATAAAAGAACTACTTTTTAATAATAACCTATCACCTCCCAAAAAAAAATTCCCTACTCTTTTTTTAAAACATATTTTACACTAAACCTTTAAAAAAATTTTGATTTGAAAAAATGTAGAGCTTTAACAAAAGTCAAGTCTAACAAGAAATGAAAAGCAATTTTTGTTAACTCTGTTGTCACCTAAACAAAATAAAAACTAAATATTTTTTAAAGAAGGCTGCCCTATAAATGTAAGTAAGATGTATTGATTCAGCTTTCATGTTTTATGTTTCATGAGTCAGAACTTATATTCCCTGAATTTTCCATGTTTACCAAAATATATTTTTTAATTTTCCCTAATTTGACACCTTTATAGTTTTTTTTAGCGAATCACAATAATTCCATTTATTATTATATTGATAACATTTTTAAAGCTAGCAATTACCAAGTACCAACATTTGTTTAAGTTGTTTTTTGTATCAAATGTTTTAGAGATATTTTAATTAGCCTCGGGTGACCTGGTTGGTCTAGGGGTAAGGTGTCAGACTTCTATGCTGGCGGCCGGAGTTCAATCCTCGGTCCCGGCACAGATTTATCTGATTACTAAACCCCTCCTTCACCTCTTACAAGACATCTTATGAATGTGAGGAATGCCAGGCCTCCACCGTGGTTCGTATTTTTGTTAAACTGTAGATCCTTCATTTCATCTCACAATCACCCTACCATTACACATTAGCGTAAGTGCGTATAACCCGAAAGGGTAGTAAGACGCTAATAATAATAATTATTATTATTAGCCTCGCTGCTAAAGCCTCAGTAAATGAGAACTGTCTGTGGAGATGTTCAGCTCAAACACACTATTTAATGCTACAATGCGTTATTTCAAGTTATGGTTCATACCAAAATAAAGTCTTAAGGATTTCAACAGCATTCTTTTTCCTTAACAACCCCATATGTTGATTTTAATTAATAAGATTTTTTAAAAATAGTGTGAAAATTTAACATTAGCTCATTTTCAACAACTTTTTAAGCATATATGCAGAACTTAGATTTAGCCTTCCTATAACAAATACAGTAATTTTTTATAGGCTCACACTTCTATGCTGGCGGCCGGGGTTCAATCCTCGGTCCCGGCAAAGATTTATCTGATTACCAAACCCTTCCTTCACCTCTGACNGCCGGGGTTCAATCCTCGGTCCCGGCAAAGATTTATCTGATTACCAAACCCTTCCTTCACCTCTGACAAGACATCTTGTGAATGTGAGGAATGCCAGGCCTCCACTGTGGTTCGGATTCCACGTTAAACTGTAGATCCTTCATTTCATCTCACAATCACCCTACCATTTCACATTAGCGTAAGAGCGTATAGCCCGAACGGGTAGTAAGACGCGGTGCTAATAATAATAAAAAAAAATTATAGGCTCACGACACATTATTTTAAGATATCTGAGAATTAGGAACAAGCTTTCCTTTTTAACTTAAGATTTCTTTACCCTCTTACTTATTGCTATAGAAAGGGTGGTTGTGGGTAAAGTATGAAAGGGAGAATAAGCTTAAACAGAAAAGAAAAGTAGTTCCAAAATATGAGAAAGACTATTGTATTTTAAGCTGTGTGCCTTGATAGCAATTGATACTTTCTCATCAACTGAGGAGGTAGCCTTAACAAAGGAAAAAGCTCTCAATTAGGTGCAAAATTAATAAATTTTGAAAACAAGAATCTAGGGGCTAAATGCCTTGATTCTTTTATTTGTTGTTAAATTCCCTCAGGGTGGCTAAAAAAACCTTTATTACAAAATTTCCTGACTTTTCCAGGTTTTTTGGACAGCATTTAAGAAAATCCCAACCAACTTTTAGTTTTTATTGATAAACGGTAATTTTCCTGTTTATTACATTGATCATGACATATTTAAAAAAAATAAATCCTACAGCTTCTAAATATCAACATTCTTATATAAGTTTTTTTAATAGTTAATGATTTAAGTATTTTCTTGTCCCTGTGTAAATGTGTTACTAAACAAATTGTGTACTATTATCGCATATTAACAAAATGCTATATCTAAAAAAAGTATTTTGCTAACACCAAGAAACAAAAACTCTCAATTTGTTTTAAATGTTTAGTTGCAGAATTAGTTAAGTTTTTAAATTCCTTGACTTTCCCTGTTTTCTCTGACAACAAGGGATTCCTTGACATTTCCAGGTCTTCCCCATTTTTATTGTCTTAGCCACCATGTTCCAGACATCAAAAAGATTCCTTGACTTTTACATATTTTTCTTATTTTCCCTACCTGTAACCACCATAAGCTTAGACAAAATTTCTATGAGAATGGTTATGTTCACTACAATGTTGAGATATAATGCAAACATCCTTATCAGCTGTGGAGTAAATAACAATGACATATATATGATTGTCAAACTAATGCTGTACAATTAGGCTACAGAGAGATGACATATAAACTAATCTTGAGCTCAGGGAACAAGCTCATTATAGTAGATAGTTTATCAAGAGAGCCTGGACAATGATTACCCTAAAATGGTCAACGAATGAACTATAAAATAACAGTGAAAATTCTAAAAGTTAATTTAAATTTATAAAAAAATGACATAAAAATATTAATATGAAGTTGTAATAAATGCACACACCTAAATTAAACACACACTTTTACCAAATAGGCACTAAAAATTAATAAGTGTAATGAAAAGCCTTTAACAAGTAAATTATTGTATTCTGTTATATAAAATATTTATTTATGAATTTTTGCTTCAAGAGTAATAGCTATGCCCTCCCAATGCACCCTTTCTATCTTAGTTGCAGTATATCACCAGGAATGTGTAAGTTACAACAATAAAAGCAAAGAGGATACAAGGGTCATGGCCTACATTATCTTCTCATTCCTACAGATGTGTTGAAATAAATTTATGTTTGAGTATTTAATATGTATGACGTTATAATATATTTATTATAAAGTATTTAGTTATTAAACCTATTCAAAATGAAACTCAAAATGCGTAAAATGATTTAAAATGACACAAACCAAGAAAATATGGCCTAAAATGAAAAAAAGCATATAAAATAAATTATCTATAAAAACCTTTTCATGATCCATGGAATCATGAATAGAATGTATGTACTCATGAGAATTGTAAATGATGTGCCAAAAAAAGATGACAATCAAAATCTGGAGCCCACTAACTTAGGTAGGGATGAGTAAGCAGATTTTAAAGGAAATTTGCCAATAATTGCATGACAAGAGTGAGGAAACATTTAGAAAAAAAAAGGATCATCCTGAGGATTACGATATATTTAGTTTGTGTGCCCAGCAATAAAGATAACAATTAATTTAAAGATCTAGTTTGACATACTAGGCCTATTTCGGTCATTTGGTGATTATGTCAAACTATTCAAGCTTGTTGCAGAAACTTGGACTCTTAACCTAGGGCCGCACTGCAGGTGGGTAGTGGGTAGCTCGGAGGCTAGAGGGTGGAAGCTCGTGGGTGAAGGGTGGATATAGTCCAGCCGCACTGCACGATGGAATAATCTAGGTATCACCGTGGGTCCCATATCGCTTTCCGCTTGTAAACGGCCGAGATCAGCAGCTCCTCCATAACTTAACGCGTGGTGGCTAGGTGAAATTATCCAACACAACTGATTCCCTCGCTACACGCCTGGCGACTTGCTAGGCTGGTTGGGTAGGTTGGAGGACCCAGTGCGGCCGGTGCCGTCTGGCTGCATGTGACGGAAACGTGGCTGGTGGGTTGCTTGGCGACTCACCACCCACTACCCTCCAGATAAACAACTTGCACTGCGGCCGCACCCCTAGGAAGATGGAAACGAAATACTTGAGAGATCTTTGAAATGTATTGCTGGAGAAGACTTGAGAAGACAAACAGGGTGACAAATGAAGTACCAAGAAGAGTGGGTTGGAAGAGAACCATTTTGGATGTGATCTTCAGTGCAAACTGACTCAAGACACATCATTAGGCGGAGCTATCTTCTACACAACGTCAAGGAAAGGTTGAGAGGCAAAGAGGAGCTTAGGAGGATTTAAACATTATATGATTTGAAGGAATGAAAACAACTCTGGTAATTGGAGGAGGCGGCAGAGGACAGGGCGCATTGTGTGTGTGTGTGTGTGTGTGTGTGTGTGTGTGTGTGTGTATGTATGTATGTGTGTGAGGGTGAGAAATCTTTTAGGAAAAACCATCCTTAGTAGACCCGACCAGGGTTCAAACCTTGATCTTTCTTATCTTCAGCAGGCCAGTCTAACATGAAAGTGATGCCTTAGACTGTTTGGCCACTGAATTGGGTGGTTTGATTATTGAGTTGAAATCATAACAATAGTCCTACTATTAATTTTTGTAATTTATCTACATGTATCATAACCAGTCAGCCAAGTCATAGTAATTCTAAGGTACTGTATGTTGTCAGAGTCAAACTATTTTCAGGGCCGGTTAAGTCACATTCAATACAGATGTATTAGTAAAATAACTGCAGGCCAACATTTGAATACAACTGTATTCGAGTAAGTGCTGGAGTTTGGCACTGTGGTTTACTGAAAACTGAAAACCACCGTTTTTCGATGAACTGAAACCACATAACTGTCTTAAGAAAAAATCAATGTTCAGGTTTCGAATAAAGATTTTTTTAATGTCACATTTTGATGTATATAAACAGGTAAACAAACACGTTTATAATTTGTATTTTGGCTCATAGATGTCATTGTTAGTATCTTCTGTGAAAACATGGAACAGTCGATGCAAGGAAGTATTGCATGTATTACATATTTTGTGTGCACAGTTTAGCTAATCGTGTATTTTTAGTTAAGTGTGCATGGAAAATGAATTATTTTTAAATTGAAAAATGACATTTGGACACAGGGATTGAACCCGGGACCTTTGGCTTATAACGCCAAAACTCTAGCCATTGAGCTATCCAGGAATTTTCCCATGCCCAGGGTAATTCTTCACTCATATTTTAAGGCAAAGTCTGTGATGGAGGGGTGGAAATTGTCAGCTACATATAAGTGATCAATTAAGATAATGAGCTATCAGATAGCATGGCCACCTTTCACTAGGTAAGGCTTTATGCTGCAAATGGACAATAACAATTGAACGAATGTGCATGAGCAATGTAGAAGTATTTAAAGAAATAGTAGCAACCATAGAAACTGTTGTCACTAAAAGATGTATTGAAAGCTCTTGAAACAAAAAACAAGTTTTATTCCAAATGAATCACTAAGGCAAGAATTTGCAATATCATTTGAATAAGGGATTGTTTGATATAGTATTTTTGTTTACCACACCCAGTATTGTAGCGGTCCGCCCCCGGCGGTACTTTTCCGGGGACGCCACTTTTGGTCTACTGCAACGAAAAGAAAAGTTTTTATTCTGTCGGGGTAGTAGCCTACAAGATGTCAGACACAATTATTTTATTATTTACTACTAAAAAAGGTGTAGATACATAACAAAACACTTAAATTTCCCTATTATTCAAATTCTTATAAATAAAATTCAACTTTGAGGTAAATATATGTATATAATATCTCAATATATGGTGGAAACTTAAACCTAAAATATTCAAGCATGAATCCAGCATAGACCATGTTCGGGCTTTCATACAATGGAAGAAGTTGAAAATTAGAATTCGACATGGAGCAACAATTGATACAAAGGCACAAAAAGAGGTTAAAACAAAGTGAAGTGGAGGAAAATATGTTCAAGATTGTTGGATATGATTGGATTCTTAGCTAAAAAAAATTTAGCTTTACGGTATCATTAATAAGGAATTTATTATAAGATAAATGCTGAATCTAATCCAACATGAAATAGAGGAGATTTTTTTATAATTAGTTCATTTGTTGGTGAAATATGATCCAGTGCAATGTGAAAATGTTCTAAGAATCAAGTTGAGGAAAAGGTTTGCTAAATCCTATGTGTTGCCTACTATTAAGAACAAGTTTATAGAAATTTTGGGAGCGAGGGTAAGATGCAAAGTTATCGAGTAAGTAAAATAATCCAGTACTTTTCTATAAGATTCAACAGCACTCCTGGTACTTCTCATAAGGATCAAACAAGTCAAGTTTTGCACTACGTTATGATCGATGGGAATAAAGTGAAGTTAGTAGAATAACTTGTTGATTTCATTGAAACAAAAGGTAAAAACCACTGAGAATATTTCAACTATGATTTTGCTGATATTAAAAAACGAAATTGGTATTCAACATTGTAGAGGACTAGCATATAATAATGTTGATTTGATGGTTGGTCAACATAATGGTGTTCAGATACGTATCAAAGAATTTAATAGAAAAGCAGAATTTGTCACAAGTACAAATCCCACGCTGAATTTGACAGGTATTGATGCAACTTTTGTTGTTGCGAGTTCTGTTACCTTTTTTTGAAAATGGGGAGAGTTGTTTCAAGTTTTTTTCTTCCTTGACCCATCGCTGGGATATTCTGACTTCAGTCACTGGTCAAAGTGTCAAGCACGTAGTAGAAAAGCCTTCAATTATAATTATTTTTTTGTTTCCAAGCATTTAGCTGTTTTTCTCACAACCACTTTTTTTTTAAAGTAACTGTCTAACACACAAAGTTTTTTTTGTTTATGACTCAAAAGTTGTACAAGAAAAATGGCTGATATAAGACACGTTCTCTTTCCTGAAATTGTATACAATAAGTTTTGAAAAGCAGATCTTGTACAAGTTTTGGTGTTCACACGACGCCATCTTCAGGTTGAAATGTCTTGTACAACTTTACGTACAAGAAATTGTGTCGTGTGTATCCGTAGGCACGGGTTCAGTACCTCGACAATAATATATTAATATTTCCCCTTTCATGCCATACCATCCCACTATGTTTTGTAAGGGGAAGAGAGTGGTAGTAGCTTCAGTTATAGTCGTCACCTTTCGGGCAAGAGAAGTTGTAGCTCGGCTGCTTGCATTTTTACCTGGCATCCAGAGCTCTTCCCTTTCTCTCTCTTCCGAAAGCTTATGACGTCACAATTAAGAACTATAATAGCTAAAGCAATGAGATGAAATACAGACAAATATCGACTTTCAACCACTATTAGATGGATTAGGCCTAGTACATGTATTGCATACTTGTTATGGTCACTGTCATGTATGAGATTTTTTTTTCAAACCCACTGATGCTCTAATTACATTTACATGATTACTAGTAAAAAAAAAATTGTTGCAAATATTAAATAAAATAATTACATATCTTCAATCAAAGGCAGGCAGTTCTTGCCTTGTGTGCCCTGACGTGACGCCAATGGAATAGACATAGTGAAAAATCTTTTTTTGAGCAGTGTTTTGTGACTGTTGTAAGAAAACAATAAAGCTTTCAGTAATCAGATATACCTACTAAATGTAAGTGTTTTAAGTATGTTATCTCAGAAGAAACTTTTAGTTTTTATAATGACTAATGAGTAGATTTTATATTAACATAAAGGTGATAAAATACGATACGGGTAGTTTTTTTATGACCCACAATATTTGTAGCTACTTGATTTGAGTTATGAAAACCAAAATATTTTGTTCAAGTTTATTTTGTTTCAACACAAGGGTCTAGTTAACCACTTAATTTATGAGATATACCGGTAGATGAGTAGAATAGTTACCTAATGTAGCATAGGTCCTATTATAGTGTATATATATTATCAATGAAAAGAGTCAGGCCTATTATTTAAGGAAGTCTGAACTGTCAAGATTAAGGTTAGGGATGTCAAGCATATATTTAACTGCCAATTCTATCACGTCCATAACTAAATTATTGATCCGCAAATTTCTAAGAGATTAATCGAAATATTGAGACCTATTCCTATTTTGTAAAAAAGGATTTGTGTGGGCCTTTACTAACCTCTGATAGCTTTTGATTTAGCCTAGCAAAAGATCTTTATCAAGGCAAAAGCAAAAATATATTAAATTTGCCAAAATATAAGTACACTACTGTATGCTACATTTAAATTTTAAATAAATCTATGGCTTATAATTCAAAATTTGACAGTAAGGTTCAGCCCCTCCTATACATCAATTTGTAGACACAATTAGAGATTTTTAAAAAATTGAAAAACTCACTGTGTAGTACGATAGAAGTCCTGCGTTGTCATCTAACACAAAATATCGGTATTGCCAGCCTTTCATTACATTTGTCCATTTACTTAGTGATCCTTCCATTACCGCCATGTTGAACTTGACTGCCGATTAAAAAAACAGTGTATTGAAATAGCTATACCAAACCTCTTAAAATAAAGAATAATTAATTTATATCTAATTTATTCTATAAAATCAAAATTAGGCGTTAAGCATACATGAAATAATCGTATTATAAAATAAATGTTATATTTTAAATTATTTGTAGACATAAACTATTTTCTAACATATTATGACGACTGTTATAATGTGTAGATTTTATCACACAATCGCTTTAGGTTGGATAACATGTAATATTAATCTCCTATTTTGAAATGTAATCTTAATGCAGACGATTTATTTTAATTTTCAAAGTTAGTCCAATAAATATATTAAATAAAATAATAAGTATTCAGTAAAAATATAAAATGTATATTTATAATAATTACTAGATTCTTATTAATAATATACCAATATAAATAAATAAACCAATGTGACCTGTTAGTATTTATATAGTTACTCTAATACTCAATAGGGCACCTCTTTTTAAAATAAACTAGAGATATAGATCTGGTCAAGATTTATTATATATTGACCTAGTCATGGGCGCCATTATGGTGTAAATTTCCCCTTTTAATTCTCCTTTCTATATGTAAGTTAGTAAAGTGTAAATATGTTAAAATTTGTCTTAAAATAAGCTACGGATAGTTTTTACTGTAAATATTACTACATCATACTACAAACTTTTTAAAACAAACCCATACTAATAAATGATTGCTGTGAAGAGTGAAACAGAATGTAAGAAGCAAGGGTGTAGAAGGTGTGGAGGTCCTGGGGGTCTGGACCCTCGGAAATTTTCTGTACCACCCTAAAGGGAGGTCCACATATAAAAAAAATTAACAAGGTATATATATTTTTACTTTTACTACAGTTGTATGTAAATTCCTTCGATCAAATACTAGTTAGCTACTATTTTAAAATTCGCCTTTAAGATACAACTTGTAGACTTCCAATTGTAAATTTAGCCCTGCCAACATTTTAAATACTTTCTTTTGACTACATTCAAATAATTATTGGGAAACAAAGGACGTTTCTTGGTAGGAGTTGAATTTGGGGGTCCGAGAATAGTAGGCAAACATTTTTGCTATCAATTGCAAGATCTTATTTAATGAATCAGCAACCGGAAAGATTAGCTTAAATAAAAGTATAATTATCACAAATAAAGTCGGCAGCTTATGTAGGTTGAATACCTGGATTTCCCCCATCCTCTCTTTAAACATACCTACTTACGCAAAGCACTAGTTTGTAAATATGAATATACATTTACAAAATTTGAATAGCACCAAACTAATAGTTAGTATAGTGTTGAGTGTAGTTAAATGTTGTGTGTTGTGTCGGTATGTAGTTTTGGAAAAGGGATTCAGTAGTATAATATTAATGGCTTATTGGTTGTGTTAATGCAATAAATATAAGTGTTAGTTTAATAATTATATAAAAACATCAAGACTTAAAAAAAACTTTACGCTTGACACCTGGCTTGTAAAAGAAACGCAAGCAGAGGCACCAAAAGAGTTTAGATGTTCTTTTATTAGATTTACTCCCCAAATTTCACTATAAGTTCAAATATTCTTACCTGTACTGTTCTAATTAGGCTATTGTTGTATGAGTGTGATGGTTTTACCTGTAAGGGTTCGTGAATCGTGATGTCAGTATAGGCCAGGGATGGCCAATCTATGGCACGCGAACACAATTTGGGTGGTTCACCGATATGAAAAATTAAACATTGTATAAAACCTTTCCAAACCTGGTATAATTTTCTGAAGTCAATAACATTTTGACAGTCATGTCATGTCACACAGTACTAATTGAGGTCAACGGTTAAAAATCTTCTTGGCTCGTACTTAAGTGCATCTTTTGTGCTGTTGAAGACAACACGGTTTGAATCGAAAATATAATATACGCCTATCAAAATGCAATATGTCAATCTAACATTAGACCGGCATGCTGATGACGAGGAGATCGGGGTTTGAATCACAAATGGGCCTGCTAAAGGTGGTTTTCCCTGAAGGGCTTCCCCACTCTCCTTTCAAGCAAATGTTGGTGGATTATCTCTAAAATGGTTTCTTCCTTACCCCTACTCCATTAGAGTAATTATAAAATATACTTAAAGCCTGCACAATGTAAAACGCGGAGATAAAAAAAAGTTTTGGTTTTAAAGACTCATTAAGGTCGGATGGAAGGGGACGCGAGAAATGGCCAGTATTTTTTCAGTTTTTATGGCAAGACTTTTTTGGACAAAATATAAAATTTTGTTCCTATACAAACATATAGTTTAATTTTCTTTTCATGTGGATATCAACAGTTGTTGAATATTTGCCATGAGCATGGCAGCATCATCTAACAAACTTTTTAAATGAAGAGAAAAAAAGCTGTAATTAAATTCCAGAACACCCTTGACTAATATTCAAGAAATTTTGAGGTCACCGTTTGAATAAAATTAAATTGTGTGTTTGCACTAGAGCAATATTTTATTTACTTTGGCCCAAAAAAAGTTTTGCCATAAAAACTGCAGAAACCCTGGCTCTTTCTCTCGATCCCTTTCATTCAACCTTATAAAAACTTAAATAATAGGTGATACAATAAACTAGCAAGTTCCTTGAGTGGCACACTGGTCGGACAAGTTTTTCCAATCTCTGGTTTAGAATATAAAAATGGATTATGAAGGATATTTTCGGAAAGAGAGAGGAATTAATCCCCAAAGGAAGCTGAGCATAAATTGTTCGACTGGCATTATTTTATATATAGAATTTTTAAAATATCTGTGATTCTAAATATAGTAGCATATGTCAATAAAGCTATATATATTTTACAAGTAGGTACAAGTAGATTACATTTCTGAGAAAGTAGATGATATTTCTAAAACGCTATTTATTACTTTTCCATTCATATTAGGCTCTTACTGTAGTATTTTACATCCAAAGCCACACATCTTTGATTAAAAATAATATTTAATATTTTAGGATCTAGGATACACCCCTGTATCCTTTCCCCTCCCGGCACAGCAAGTAAACCACCATTTCCGACACCAACAACACTGCTTTATGCTAGGGTCTATGTATTTATTTATATGGCGAAATGTGATACTTGGCATGAAAGCTCTTTGTAAAAATCTAAGAAATAATATGTCCGTCGAATTTTTGAAATTCATAAGTTGGGGTTGGTAGATTTCTTAAAGGGTACACGTATTTTCAAAGCTGGTTGAGCTAGAAACATGAAATTTGACATAAGTGTTCTTTGTCAAAATCGAAGTAATATATTGTAAACAATTTAATTCTGTCGATTTATATTTTATTTTGTTTTAATTTTTCTTAAGTGTTTATTTATTTTGATTTGACTAGCACGCTATGCGGCCAGATTCCATACTACTTTTAATTAAATCTCATATTTGTTTTAAACTGATTGTTTTCGATGAGAATTAATTAATTTGACAAAATACAATGACCTTATTTAAGATTTTTTGTTTTAGTGTTCACCGACTATATATATATATATATAAAAGTATTTCAATATTTCAAATTGTTTTAATAGGTCTAAATATTTGCTTGTTTAATAAGTCCGCTTAGATCTGACTTTAAACATATTTATATTATTTTCTTTTGTTATAACTTAAATATCTAAACAAAACAACAATAATGCGTGTTCAATCTGAATAATACAGACAGTGATCATAATATTATATAGAATGTAATTTTAACTTTGTATTTTAGTATATGTCTATTAGGCAGGGCCATTTGAAGCTTAAATTTTACTAAAATTATACATATATTTACCAATTCACCTTCATTGGGTTATACATTTATTTCTTAGGTCTATTATTAACTTTCACCTTTTGTATTTTGCATTGTTATCATCCAAAGAGTAACCACCTATTTATCTGTATCTAAACAGTTCCCAGGGATGCCAACATTGGAGACTAGAATTGATGTGCAGAAGGTAAGTTCATTGTTGATTAGGTCCAATTATGGTATTATTTTTTCCCAACATGACCCAGAGGGCCTGAGAGAGTCTCGTGTTCAATTTTATATATTTTAATTTGTTTTGTTTTACCTCGAGATAATTATTTTGCTGTTAAATGTTAATGTTGATTTTGAACCCAAAGTATTTTCATTAATGTTAAAATTGAGCTAGCCCATTTTTATTTCATCATTTATTGTATCTACTATTTTTGTAATGACGTTACTGGACTTAAATTTAAAGAGTAGACGGATTTCTTTTAACGTGCCCCCTTTTAAAAAAACTACACTTTATTTACTTGATAATTTTTTTTTACATGTTCGAAGATTTTTGATATTTTTGCGTAATTCAACCCCTAATGGAGCGAAGTAAGAATGTGATGGCTTTTTCGTATCTTATTAACCACTTGAGCTGGAAAGTTGAGTTTTGGCAGGGTAGTTCATTTTATGTAAAAGGTTAGATCGATTTAAAAAAAAATATCAATCCTTAAGGGGGTGAAGTAGAGAGGAGGTGGTTTTTCTGTATCTTCCGAACCGCTTGAAACTTGGCAGAGAGGTACTTTTAAAGTGACGCGCTGGAGGATTTTGGGATTTTTCGAAATTCAACCCCTAATGGGGTGAAGTGGGAAGAGGGTGGATTTCCTTTATCCTCCAAGGGGTACACGCATTTCAGAAACTAAGTAAGAAACAACAAATTTGACATGATTATTCTTTGCCAAAATCGAAGACATATGTGTTCTAGGAATTTAGGGATTTTTTGAAATCCAACCCTAAGGGGATTGAAGTGGAGGGAAGGTGGTTTTTATGTACACTCCAAACTGCTTGAGCTGGAAAGATGAAACTCGGCAAAGAGGTTATTTTAAGGTAACGGTCCAGATGGTTTTTGGAATTTTTCAAAACTCAAGCCCTAGAGAGTGGAAGCGGGAGTGGGTGGTTTTTATATATCCTCCAAACCACTTGAGCTGGAAAGATAAAACCTGGCAGGGAGGTTCCTTTTAGGTAAAAGGCGATAGCTATTTTTTTATTTTTCAAAATTCAACCCTTAATTAAGTGAAGGGAGGAGGGGATAATATTTCCGTAGCTTCCGATCCGCTTGAGCTGGAAAGTTGAAAGGTATTATAAAACAATCCCGTGCGTGCGTGTAATTATAGGCCTTAATTCTAAGTTTACTAAATAAACTATGGAAAAATACACTAAATGTTGTTAACGTTCAATCGAATATGTGTGTTTGTTTATACATCAAGTTTGTGATTATGTATATTATGTACAAATACGATATACATAATTTATAATCACAATCTCTCTCTCTCTCACACACACACACACACACACACACATATATATATATATATATTATACTAGCAATCCTGCATGGTGTTGCCAATGACTCACCAAAAATTTGTTAAAAATAGCCTAATTAAAAAGCTAATTAAAAATTTAAAAATCCGTATTCGAGGTGCATTCTGACCCTCCTCCACCCACCTATGTTAAAAATTTCAGATCTCTGTGTGCCGTAAATTTGGCTGGGCATCGCACACAAACAAACACACACAGACAAACACTTCCTTTTATTATCATAGAAAACCTATCAATATTTATATTCACATAATTCCACTTCAACATATAATGTTATTTTTCTCTCTATAGTGAATATATATAATTTTTCCCCATAGCAACTAATTAATAACTTTATTAAATATTCTAAATAAAATTATAATATCTAGAAAGTTTCAAACAGAGCTCTAAAATAATGTATGTTGATCTAAGGCTCCCAACTCTAAATAAAAATTGATACAGTTTTAATGTAACCAAAGAGCGCTACACTGCCGATAACGGGGAGATCAAGGTTCAAATCTTGGTAATATGTTCTAAGGGTGATATTTCTTAAATGGTTTTTCAGCCTCTCTCCACGCACATGAGGGTACACTTCCTATAAAATAAACGTTCTTCATCCCAAACACCTTCGCGTGATTAGTACATGAACGTATAACACAAACGAGTAGTAAGAAGCGTTACTAAAAAAAAGCATCCAAAATATTGTACACTATCACGTTAGCTCTCAAGTGGACCCCCCATGGAAAAGTTTCCTTTCTACACCCTTGGTAAGAAGGTGTGGAGCATATGCAAAGAGATAAAGATAAATGCAAAGAAAGTAGAAAAGGAGAATGAAGAACAAATGAGGCTAAAAGAAGGTGAAATAATGCAGAATGATTATGAAGGAAATACGCTTTTCGGGAAGTGGGTAAAGAAAACGAAACAAGGAATGCTAGAAAAGATCTATTGCAATCAACGACGAAAACACTATAAGAAAACGATGGGGGGAGTATTTTGAGAAATGTTATGGTGAAAACGTAGAGTTATTATTATTATTATTATTATTATTATTATTAGCACCACGTCTTACTACCCGTTCGGGTTATACGCACTTACGCTAATGTGTGATGGTAGGGTGATTGTGAGATGAAATGGAAGACCTACAATTTAACGTGGAATCCGAACCACGGGGGAGGCCTGGAATTCCTCACATTCACAAGTTGTGATTAATACACGTCTTGTCAGAGGTGAAGGAAGGGTTTGGTAATCAGATAAATCTGTGCCGGGACCGAGGTTTGAACCCCGGACACTAGCACAGAAGTCCGAAAAACGTAAAGAAAGTAGCGCAAAATAGGTAACATGTTATGATTAGTGGAATAATTAATCAAGCTGAGGTTTTATAAGCTATGAACGTGTTAAAGAATGCCAAAGTTGAGGGCGAATGAAATGCTTAAGTGTGGGAGCATAGTACTACTTGCCAAATTGTGTGAGTTGTTAAATGTGTGTCTTGGTATTTCTAGTGTTCCTAATGACTGGAAGAATGCTGTCATTATTTTTATTTTGTACAAAGGCAAAAGCAATATGAGTGAATGTAAGAATTATAGGGCAAATAGTTTGTTGAGTATTTCAGACAAGGTTTTTGAGATAGTTTTAGTTGAGAGTGTGCGTGAAAAAAACTACTGACATGATTTGGGGTGTATAATCTGGTTTTCTGCCAGGTAGAGGTTGAATGGACAAGATATTTTCATTGCAACAAGTGATTGAGAAATGTATAGCAGTAAGGAAAAAGTTTATTGTGTGTTCGTTGATCTGGACTCTGGAGAAAGCGTATAGTCGGGTGGATTGGAGTATGTTATAGAATGTTCTTAGAGAGTATGGTGTTGATGCATGGTTGGTAAATACAATTTATGTTAGTGTGTGATGGAAGTTAAGCGTGCGTTAGGGTAGATGGAGTTTTGAGTGAATGGTATGACATTGAACAGAATGTTAGACAAGCTTGTTTTATATCTCCATGATTGTTTAATGTAATCATAGATAAGTGTATGAGGGAGGCCTGTGAGAACGCGTTTGGACAATGTTAATATAGGCGTGTTATTATATGAGGAAGATGCCTTATTAATGGCTGAGGATGAAAATAACTTGCAGGATACATTAAGTCGTTTGAATGTAGTGACAGGAAGAATGGATCTTCGTATAAATGTCTCCAAAAATAAGGTGGTAGTTTTTGATAAGAATAGATCGGGAAATGATTATCAGATTAGTATAAATGGAAAACTGTTAGAACAAGTGAATGATTTTGTGTATCTGGGCAGAATGTTATGTAAAAATGGAAGAAAAAATGTATGTATCTGGACTATTGTAAAAAATGAAGTGGTATGGAAAGAGGCAAAGATGGCTGTATATAAAAGTGTGTTAACGCCAACATAGTTTAGTGGGTTTGTAGCGTGGGCTTGTTAGGAGAAACACGAGAGCAAAGGGAATGAGGTTGGAATGAGATATCTAAGAAATGTATAGGGAAAAACTCATATGGGCAGATTCAGGAATGAATGGGTGCTGAAGGAATGCAGGTTGAAAGGGAATCCAATATGTCAATGTGAAAGAAGCATCTTACGTTGACTTGGGCATGTTTAGAGGATGAGTTTGGATCGAGTAACGAAACAAATATTTGAAGGTATAGTGTGTGGATCAAAAAGGAAGGTGTAGGCCATGTAATACGCGAATAAATGTTTTAGACGAGTGTGTGAAAAAGAGACAAACTAAGAGTTTTAAGAATAAAATAGCATGTATGACTAAGTGTATGGATGTTGTTGAAACGAAGAGAGTATGCAAGAATAGAGAAGTATGGAGAAAGTTAGTTAGGATGGATTAAGTAAGGAGTTGTTGTTTTTGAGCTATATGAACAGTTTCTTGCTTACCCCGTAGGGGAACGACATGGTAAGGTATTTATATATGTATGCATGCATGTATGTATGTAATATAAATCTTACAAGGGGAATATACGGTCAACGGATTTTTGTAATTCTTAATAATTTTAGTACAGAAAGGTCTAGACCCAAATAACAAATACCCAAACCCATAGGGCCAGATATCCAGAAGTTTTCGAAAAAATAAATTTTGAAAAATGTAGAAACATTACGAGCGAGGGATATACGCTAAAGTTAAGACAATCGACAACATGTCTCGTGGCTCCCCGGATAGCGCACGAGTCTAGTATGGCGTAGATCGCTGGTTCGAGTCCTACTGATGATTTTTTTCTCCAACTCTATGGGTTTGGGTATTTGTTATTTGAGTCTAGACCTTTCTGTACTATAAGTATTAAAAATTACAAAAATCCGTTGACCGTATATTCCCCTTGTTAGCCAACAACTGCGAAGTTTTATTCTTACACGTTATCATGAAATATTTTAGTTGTCATATGATCACAACTTGATATTTAAGCCAGAAATGATTCAAGCCGTGATATTTGGTATACATATCGATGTTCATTATTCTAAAATCTAGAACATTAAGATTAATAAATGGAAATACTATTAAATATTATAATTATTTACAGTACTTGGTACATTATATAAAAAAGTTAAATATTAACATTTTTAAAAGGTATAGAAGAAAAGTAAATATAATAATAAATATGATATTTTAATGTCATAAATCTTATACTAAATTGTTGCAGACAATATTTACATATTATTAAAGGGCCAAGTTAAAATAAAACATACCAATTGCGTAGTATTAAAAATTATTCTATAAACTTTCAAAATAAATATAGAAAAATATAAGCTTATGTAGAGTACAATCCGTTTACCATGAAAGGAAGCAAGCTTACCTGGCCGGGTTTCACCATGGTGCAGTTTATAAGACAGGGCCATACTGCAATTGGTCAAGGGGATTCTGCTAAGATAGCAATTTATGGACAAGCAGCCTTGCATTGTCTGATTGCACTACGACGTAGCCTATTAAATTAGTAATAATGTATTTGGTCAAGGTACCTTTCAGGATAAACGGAGTGTACAATACATGGTAATATTTTCCAAAAATCAATAAAACGTATAATTTACTAAGTATTAAAAAAAACTATATCTAGTACTTGCATCAGTGTTCGCATTGTTTAAGGCGTCACTCTAGCCATAGACAGAACTGCCATAAAGGGAAGATTTGGGTTGGGGCCCCTGTCAGGTGTACTCAAGTATTTTGTTTTCTAAATTGCTTCCCAATCTCCTTCCACGTAAATATGATAAAATTTTCTCGGAATTATACCTTCCTAATGCCTACCACATTAGTATAAATATGAACATGTAGAAACACAAAGGCGCCAACTTGAAGAAATGGAAAAGAGGAGCCACATAATTTAATTTGTAATTTGTTCAAAGTCTGAGTCTTACACGAGTAATGGATTGGATTGAGTACTGACTTGTAAATTCTGTACTTTGGGCCCACTCTAATTTCTGTAAGCGCCCCTGGTCAATACTACACACGCCACCTCAGAGGCAGGTATTATAAAAGGATGATTCCATATAACTTAATTTAATAATCATCTGTAGCCAAACCAAGATATCTCAAACTCTACTAAGCCTTCACGACCACTCTACTAGGAAGTTGACCATTATAGTATATCATTATGATTATAAAATTATCATAAGTTAACAAAGTGTCACAATTACTTCAACTTATTTAAGTTGTATTGTATAATGCGAGTAGCTGTAATATAATTTTAATCTAGTTATTAGCTAAAACGCTTAAATTACTTTTTGTTATTTTTCTTTGTATTTTAAAACCTAATTATTTACGTTTTATAATATAGTTATATGTGCATAATCATTCTTAGTGTAAACATAAAATACAAAGATAGTTTTCTGTGAAATAATCAATTTAGTTATTCATTTAGTTCTTTAATTGTAATCACTCCACTTTTTTTTATTCATTTACCCAATATATCTAGTTCTCTTAATGACTGATAAAATATGACCCTGAAATGGATTATTCTGTCTCGAGATATTTGGAAAGTGGGAAATAGGGCCCACGAATCTTTAGCAGCGCAATTCAGTACACTTCCCAACTCCAGTTGTCATAACTTTACTGAATACAGTATGACTATTTATATCCCAATGTTTATCCAACTGTGGCAGCATTATCATAGCGGCAATAGATGACAAACATTTTAAATGAAAATAAAAAGTTGTCATTAAATTACAGGATACCTTTGTCAGATATTAAAGAGCTGTTGAGGTCACCATGTGAATAAGAACATATTTATACTGGAAAATGATTTTATTTATTTTGACCAAAAGAAATTTGCTTTAAAATCTGCATAAAAACTTCATTTTTCTCGCGTTTTCTACCTGCCCACCTTAATAAAGGTATTTATCGTACACTTTATAAACCTTCTATTATGAGCACACCCCTTACAAACAAACTTAATTCTAGAACCGACACAGCTCACACAATTTCAGTAATTATATTTGTTTTGCCTTCCCAAGAATTGAACCCGGAACACTTGGCTCATTGGGCAGAAGCACTATCTACTAAGCAAAGGGGTTGGGCTTTACTATGGTTTTTAATACCATCTTGCACGAAAGTGGGTGCATATCCTTTAAGTTACCTACCAAACCTGTAAATAACTTTAGTGCTGAATGGACTAATAATATTTTATTTCACTCCTTTCTACCCATTAGGACTACACGCATGTAATTACACTAACGGGGTAGGGTTTACAGGGTCGGCCCGAGGTAAATGTTGTTCCCGGGCGGGATTGCTTTTTGGAACCCTCTTATATAATCGGGGAATAGTAGGGGGAGGGGGTCTATGAAAATAAGCCCCAAACCCAACGGCTACAAGTCTCACGTAGTCTGGGCATGGTAGACAATGTTCTACGATTTATTTTTACTACAACAAATATTTTATTTTAATGAATGATTTACGAAATAATAGCACCAAAAAACCCATTTAAGGATGAAATTTTCCAATATGATGGATGTAAAATAACTTTTTAAGAGTGGAATTAAATTCTATTCTATCCACCACAAAAAAAAACTATACCAATAAGTCAAATTTACTGTTAGTATCAAAAAGTGAACATCCAACACCTTATCTCAGTCGGTAGCCTGTCTTTCTATTAAACTAAGGGTCTCGGGTTCGATTCCCAGCATGGTGGAAAAAATTCCCATTGGTGAAATGTGGGTTTACCCTTTCACAGTGATAAATTAACGACCGGGAACTGGATGTTGTGCCTGTCCTAGTATTAAAATAGGTTATAAGGCATATGAAGCTACGAGATATCTAGCCAGCAGGTAGTGGAAAATATATGGCTTGAATAAAATAAACTGACCCAGGCCATCGTTTGGAAACAGTAATGAGTGTAAAAGAAATCATAAAAAAGTGAATGATTATTATGCTTATCAACTCCACTATTACGCCCAAGTTACGTTAGGTTAGGTTGGTGGTCTATTTGACACCCCCCTCGAGCTGTCACCTTGGGCAACCGCCCGGTTCGCTCAGCCCTTAAGCCGCCCCTGAGGGTTTAATACTGTAGAACTTAGAGAATATGTACCTGCATTTGCGATTAGGAAATGTGGACTATAATTTATAAGAAAAAAACCGTCATTTCACCCATCCGAGATTCGAACTATGATCTCCCGTTTTTAGTAAAACAAAACAAACAAGATTGACAAATTAGTCTCCATGCCCTTCGATGCAAATAACTTAAAACTTTTTTTTTTATTCTTCATAGTTTTGCAGAAAGAGAAGTTTTTGTTTACCTTCCTCTCTCCAAGTGGTGTATTTCCCCTTGATTCCTCTTCTCACTCTTATTCCATTACTTACCTATGTACTCATGGCATTGAGAACTCGAAAGTTCATTGCCACACTTACAAAAGTACGCCACCTATCCCTATTCAGAGCTAGTTCTATCCAGTCCACCTCATTACACCCTATCCCTATTCTGAGCTAGTTCTATCCAGTCCAACTCACTACACCCTATACCTATTCTGAGCTAGTTCTATCCAGCCCACCTCACTACACCCTATCCCTATTCTGAGCTAGTTCTATCCAGTCCACCTCATTACACCCTATCCCTATTCTGAGCTAGTTCTAATCAATCCACCTCATTACACCCTATCCATATTCTGAGCTAGTTCTATCCAGTACACCTCACTACACCCTATCCCTATTCTGAGCTAGTTCTATCCAGTCCATCTCACTACACCCTATCGCTATTCTGAGCTAGTTCTATCCAGTACACCTCACTACACCCTATCCCTATTCTGAGCTAGTTCTATCCAGTACACCTCACTACACCCTATCCCTATTCTGAGCTAGTTTTATCCAGTCCATCTCACTACACCCTATCGCTATCTTGAGCTACTTATATCCAGTCAATCTCACTATACCCTATCCCTATCTTGAGCTAGTTATATCCAGTTCCTCTTATTAAACCCGTTGTCTTTAAGGCCCATTCTAATGTTATCCTCCTATCTGCGTCTAGGTCTTTCCAATGGTCTCTTTCCAGCCAATACCCTGAACACGGTTATAGATAAATTCGTGCTGCATGTCTTGCCCACCGTAATCTACGAGACTAGATTATCCTAGCAGTATCTTGTGATGAGTAGATGATATGTATAGCTTATCATTATGTAACCTCCTCCCTACCCACTATCTTAATTTTACTAATTATTAGCCATGTTTAAAGACTTGGTAAACACGCCATTAAAATTACAATTATAATGGGGTAGAAATTGAGACCTCAATGAGTTTTCTCAAAGTCAGAATAGTTTGATAGATTGAAAATACTTGTATTGTAACCAGTGCCTTTTATTTAAAACAATATTATGTCAGCTCAGATAAAACACTACCTATTATAGATATTCAATTGAAGTTGTTGGAAAAAATTAAAACGGAGCTATTAAACCGATATATTTATTTCCAGTTAATCATTAGTAGGACTAATTCACACTTTAGATAATGGACAAATGTTGATGGTAGGTGTGTATTATATGCTCTATCCATATTCTTCCTTCAAACGAGTAATCATTCAGCACCATGGCGATTTTATCGACAACTCTAATGGATTGGTACGATTTTGTGTTTTTCGAGCTAGGGGGTAAGTAGAACCAAATGTCATGCCACATCACGTTTACATCCAACCGGCCTCGTGGTATAGTTTTCCGATAACCTGGATCTAGAAGTTCAGGGATCGATTCTTAGATAGAATTTTTCTCGAAAGAGGAATAATTCCCCACAGTTTCTTGGGGTAGGTTATTTAGGGGAACCAAAACAAGGTAAGCTTTCTTCCAGGGAGTCGAACCGTAACTTAATAGTTATAGGTTCAGGTTTGGGTTTTCGTTTCAGTTCTTTCAGTAAACATTTTAAGGTTTCGCATCTGGTTCCACTTAGATAAAAATAAAAGTTCCTATAATTTTTGGTTCTTAATTAGGTTAAGTTTTTTTAATTAAAATTTTGTACTTAAAAGGTATACTACCATTATAAAATTCTTCAATAAAAAAAATTGAGTTGGGTGAAATCCATTATTTTGTGAATCCGAATCTACAATTTACCTTTGAATTCCGAATATTGAATTCAAATCCGAATATTGAAAAAACTATTAACATTAGAGTGAATATATAAATATAATATAGTACTAAAACATAAAAAATAGTAACTAAATGTTAACATTCTTTCTTACAACCCAATCTTTATAACATTAATATATTCAGTTAAGCGATAAATTACCGTTCTTGGGCCTGATTGTTAAGTTCATTCTATGATTATAATAGTTCTTAAGCCCCAATAAGCAATATTAGAGCTCTAAAACAAATTTCACTTGAAAATATATTTTTAAACTTCTTTAAGAATTTGAGTATCGATTCCTCGAATCCTCTAATCTCCAATTTTATTAAGGATTCAAGGGCCCATTCAAAAAAAAAAATCCTTTAAAACAAATTAAATGTTATTTATGTAAAGAAAAATTCCAAAGGCTATTACATCGAACTTAGATATATAAAAATTCTCAGAAAAGGAGAAATAGAATATTTCAAAATAAGATTAAGTTAAAGAAACAAGGGCATAACATTAATTTGAAAAATATTTTAACCACAGATAAAAGCCTTTATATATATTCCAATTTCAGTTATGATTATTAGGAAATTTAATTTTAAGGTTCTTGTTCCCTAGAAATAACTGTTAATTTCGGATAGTAAGTTTTAGTTTCTGTACCTCTTCGACTCCCTTTCAGGGCAAATTGAGGTCACATTTAACAAAGACTATTCAGCGAAATCTCCCATATCCTGATCTATAATAGCCGAAACCTTACATATCCGTAGCGGCTAACCCCATTTTCAGGGGCGGATCTACGCATAGGCCTAATAGGCACGTGCCTACGTCAGAAGATTTTAGGGGTGGCAAATTTTGAATGATGATCAATAATACACGGATTTTTTTCTATCAGATAAAATAATGTTAAGGCTTCATCGTGTGTGTGATTGTTGTGATTTGCTGTATTTGCTTACCAACATGACAAAGGATCGCCTTAATTCACTGACAATGATTCTAATGGCATCATCGATCAGTTAGCTCAGCATAAATCAAGGCGAAAGATATTATCAACTATTTTATTATTGTGTACATGCTAATATTTAATTTTTAATAACATGCTCTAGCCTCTACAGTCTACTAATCCAAACATTATATTGTTTAATTAAATAATATTTGAATGTGTGTGTTTTGATAATGTAAGAGTATTTATTTCAACTTTTTAAATCTTTGCTTGGATTCTTAATACTGTTAAAACTTCATTATAATAAATAATCAAATAATGTAAGCACTTTGTATCTGTCACTACACATATAACAATTGTGTATATGGTGTATGGGTGTTGGTAGGGGGAAAACGTGGATTTAGAAAGTTAGAAACTAAGGTAAGAAAAGTATGTGGCAAATTTTCTAGTGCCTATGGGCGGCAGAGTCGAAAATCCGCCCCTGCCCATTTTTGTTTATGACTTTTTTTTCAGAAGATAAACTGCTAAATAAAGGTTTTACGTGAGTAAAACCTTTATTTGTTAGGGTAAACAACTCTATCAAGATAGTCAAAAGAAAATTTCGGACTTTTTTTTTAAGAAGAAATGATAAATTTATTTTTATTGTATATTAAACTTTGATATATCGAATAACCATTAATTTAAATACTGTATGTAAGCCTACTGTACACACATATACAAAAAATATTTTTATATAAGTATGTATATTAGCGTATAACTCGAACGGGTAGTAAGACGCGGTGCTAAATAAAAAATAAAAAAGTATGTATATTATGTAATTTTTTTTTTTTTACCGTTTAACCATTCAGAAAGGCGTTAATTTCATATCTGAAAAGGGTTCAATCCTAGCACCAGCTCCCACCTCCCCCTATTTCGGTTATCATAGGTTTAACTGTAATAGGATTCTGGTAAGAGGGAACTATTAGAAAACACGATAATATTTTTCTACAGTCAATTTGGTAACATCTTATTATATTATTAATATAATTTCTTAGATATGTATATTATATCACCCGCCTCGGTAACATAGTTAGCAGAAGCGCTAGTTTAGTGTTGCGCCACACTGCCGAGGACGGAGAGATCAAGATTCGAATCTCAGTTGGGTGAGCTGGGGGGGGGGGGTGTTTCCTAAATGGTTCTCCACTCTCCTTCCACGCAAATGCGAGTTCACTTCCTTTAAATTCAAACTTACCCATTCCTAATCCATTAGAGTAATTAGTAGGCCTACTCAAGCGTACAAACCGAACGGGTAAAAATACGCGGTGTTAAATAAATAAATCATCTTTATTTATGAAAAGTGACAGTTGCAGATCAGGTATACCTAGATAAAAAACGTTTTAGTAACTTTTTTTTAACGGTCCCACAGGTTACTTTCTATCTTGGTAAAAAATATACTAAGAGCTTAGAATCAAATTCTTGCATCTGAAGAGCCGGTAATAATTTTTTTACCATTATTTTAGTTATCATAAAATAATATTCTTCATACCGATAACTTTGATGATAGTATGATCTAAATTCTAAGGTGTTACTCTGGCAATAGACTGGCTTGCTGCTAATGAGTGGTCGTAGTTCGAATCTTGGTCAGTTTTAACTGAGGTATTTTCCCCTAAATGTTTTCTCACATGCAAATGCTGGAAACAATGTGATTATATAAAATAGAGTTAGCATTCCTTGGATCTACGTATGTATGCATGAAAAGAGATTAAAAAGTTTTAAACTGTCAGACATGTATCAATTAATTTTTTATGACTCGCTTTCTCTATAATGATTCAAGGATTAGGAAGGTAAAAGTGTACTTACATTTGAATGGAGGATAGGGCTATAGTGTAACACGTCAAAGTTTATTTGCTTATCTTTTAGAGTGGAGGGAGCATACAGTCCAAATCATATAAAAACACACTTCTTTGACAGTTACAAAAGTTACTAAACCAATTTTCATAGATACATGCGTCAAGTCGCGTCTTATTCCACTGTACTTATTATAGACATAATTAACATCTATAATATAAAACTAATAATTTAGTAAAATATTATCAACGTTGACCGCCAAAAATATGTTTTTTTACATAAAAAGTTCCTTCCTAACAGAATCTTAATATATTTATAACAATGATACTCTAAAGCAGACTACGGGTTTAAATACATTAATTTTAGCTGTGATAATGTGTTTAAATACACACACATTAACTCTTTTTTTTTTTAGATCCCCGTGTCAAAAATTGGCCACTCATTGGTAGCCCTGTTTACTTGCTGGTAATCATCGCTTTATACCTCTTCTTCGTGCTGGTGGCCGGTCCCAAGTTCATGGAGAACAGAAGACCTTACAACCTCAAGAAGATAATCGCCGCTTACAATATCTTCCAGGTGGTGGCCAACTCTTACGCCTTCTATGGGGTATGCCACCTTTCTCTCGACTTTGAGCATTGATTCCACTTACCCAAAATAATGGCAATAGTTTTATTCATATTTCTAAAAAAATGTATGTTCTCAAATTGTATGGTAACTATTATTTTTGTTTTTACTTTTTCATAAAACAGTAATTGTGAACACTTTCGATACCCACTTCAGTGGCCGCGTGTTGGGCTGGACTGCCAAAGACGGGGAGATAAGGCTCGATCCCGGTCGGGTGCACTGAGGATAGTTTCTCCTATAATCGTTTTCCAGACTGCTTCCAAGCAAATTCAGGTGCACTTTTTCTCAATTAAACCTTCGTAATCCCTAAACTATTAATGTAATTAGTACATAGGCGTATACTTCGAACGGTTAGTAAAACGCGGTGTTTAAATAATCGACCATGATTATTACGATAATATTGACGTTTTATGTGGTCCCGAACACAAAAAGGCGAATGTTACTCTTCGGTTTGTCCTAATGTCTGTCTGTCTGTTTGTGACGGGGATACGACTGAAATAGGCTTTAAATGATTTTATTTAAGCTTTATATTTATATGTTACATACTTTGGGGCATTTTTTCAATTTTGATTCTAGCCCTTAAATTAAAGACTGATTTTTGAAAGAAAATTGTTCTAACTATTTAGGTTTAAAATGTACATCTGAGGGGTGTTTGATATAAAAAAAATTAATACTCCAGGTATGTTTTTAGGAGAAAAATTCGTTTAAGGGTAGTTTACAAGTGGATATTTTTTGAAAATTTGATATGTTTCAAAAATGGCTCAAACACTTTTATTCAAAATGGGTACCTGCGGAGTGTTTTACTTGATAAATAAGCCTGTTTGTTCATTTTTCTAAAATAAATCATTTAAGCTTATCTTACTGACAATTGTGTTTTGATTTTTTTTTCTAAAATTGTAACAGACCACATTGAAAAGTATGTACGATTGTGTCGTACCATTAATTTTATATTATTGTCACTTGACACTTACGTTTGTAAACTTACGTATTCTGTTTGCAATGGATTATGAACCTTTATAGTGGTTATATATCCACTTAAAACACATTCTTGGTTTATTACAACTCTGCTGGATTGATAGTATCAACTTGAGGTTCATTACGAAGGGTATATTTAGACCTCCATAGGGGTTGATAAATGCCTAATAGCAAATTAGCTTTCTAGAGAATTTTTTTTTAAACCTAACATTGCATGTGTGTACATCCCAATACTTTTTTTTTCAAATAGAATTAAAATATATTTTTCAACTAGATTTGGTATTTTCTTAGTCAGATCTATTTCACTGTTACAAACTCACCATATTTGATATAAAACTATTTTTCGTTGAATATGTATACTTAAAGAATACGCTGGCAAAGGGAGTAAAGTCCATGCGGTTGATTCAAATCTAAAATTATGTTTCATATTTCACCACTAAAAAACTGTAGTAGATCTACTATAAGAAAACTAGTGGGAGGCGGTCTACAACAGCTTCTATTTATACTTTCATTAAAGGTTTCCTGTTTGTTGAAAGGGAAGACATAGAGAATAGGAGAAATTTCGTGAGTATCAGATACAATTTATCAGGATCGGGAAACATTAGCGTTTATGGTGGATATAGATATTTGTTATTAATTAAAACCATCAGACTCTGTTTTGCAAGAATGACGAAATATTGGGATGTATTCAAATCCAACGAATAATGTGATTATTTTATTCCCCTTTAGATTATATTAGGTAACACATTCAAGCATTCCTTACCAAATCGATTATTTTTAGTTTATCTTCCAAAGCAGCGGTTCCCAAACTCGGATTCACGAGGGTCACCAAGAAATTTATTCCTGAAGGTCGTGGGAAGATCTCGACAAAAACCACTTTTTATCAAAAATTATGAGATGTTACAATACCAACATTTCATCAAACTGTTGTGTTATAAATAAATACTGCAATACTGACAATAACAACAGTTTTGAAACAAATATTCGAAACCCTCCTGTATTTTTAATTTCAAACCCAGCTCAAGGATAAGCCCATTCTCACTCGGGAAATTGACAAAGTTGTTCTCACTTTTCTGTCAATATAGCCTACCTCTGTGAACGAGGGGTTTAAGGTGGGGATGTAGAGAACACAAGAAATGACTGGTTTTTTTTGCAGTTTTTATAGCACATTTTTTCTGGCCAAGATTATTAAAATATTGTCTCATTACCAACATAGAGTTGAATTTTCTTCACATGGTGATATTAACAATTGTCTAATATTTGTCAATAACATAGCGGTATTAAATGACAAATTTTTTAAATGAAGAGAAAAAGTTGTAATAACCCTTTAGAGATATTCAAGAATTAGTGATATCACCATGTGAAGAACATTAAACTCTATGTTTTCACCGAAGCAATATTTAATTTATTTCAACTGAATAAAATGTTTTGATATAAAAACTCCAAAAAATAAGTACTGACTTTTTCTCGCGTCCACTACGTCCCCGCCTGAAGGTCTTGCTACCATAAAAACAAAGGACCGGGTTTATAATCAGACCTATCAAATATTATATTTGGTTTCGAGAAGCCCTTTAGGCGCACTAAGTCTGGTTATAAATCTTGCCCAAAGTCACATTTTCAATAATAATGGTGCCAGGGGTGGCCCGAGGTAAATTTCGTGCCTGGGCGGGATTGCTTTGGGGCGCCACCCCTATATAACCGGTGGTTAATATAGTCCATTCACCATAGGAGTGGTGTTACCTGACAGCTAGTAAAAGCTACCAGATGTGTTCTCATGAAGCCATTTGCCAAACCTTATGTTGATTTTGTTATCACTTAGGCAGTCAAAACGTTTACAAAAACAATTTTATTTTTAATTGTGTTTTTATTTTGATCGTTCTTTAAATATTCTGCTAGCTGCCAAATATCACATTTTGCATGGTGATTGGACTCTAGGAAAATATGAAAATAGTCCCCAAACCTAACAACTCCAAACCTAACGTAGCCTGGAAGTGATAGGAAACTAATCTAAAGGGAAATTCCACAAATGCCTGAACCTGTTTTGTAGAAAATGTTCTTCTCTATTTTAACTTTCTCGCTACCTTACAGGTAGAGAAAGTATTGTGATCTTCAAAAAATCTAACTCGAGATTTTGTTGGACGTCAACGTTTCATGACCCCTCGAATCCGAAAAAGTGATTTTTGGATTTCTGTCTGTCTGTCTGTCTGTTAGTCTGTACTTGGAGTAGAGCCTAAACTATTTTACCAATTGGGCTAAAACTTGGTGTCTAAGATTTTCATAGGGTTGCCAGGAGGGGTTTTTGGAATTGGACATCTAACCCTCAAATTAAGGGTAGTTTACTTAAGCGCAAAAAGAGATAAAAATCGATTTTATCAAAATCGGCTCCAACGATTTTGATTAAATTTAATTTCCAAGCATTGATCAATATTACAAACAAAATGGCTAATTTCATTTTTTCGTCAACATGACTTTAAGGGGTCCGATTTGATGCGTATATTCTCTTAATTTTTTTTATCATATCTTCGTAACTATTTGAGATATGGAATTACTTATCATTGCAAATATGTAGATATATTTATAATACAAATCTTTTATTTGAAACATATTTTTATAAAACTAACAATTTTCAAGCTATACGCATATATATATATATGAGTATATATATGTGTGAGTATGTATATTTTACTTTTTTAACACTAGAGGTATAAAGTATTACGAGCGTAAAATAAATCCAACCCGAGATGTTGATGGATGTTGACGTTTCATGATCCCTACAACCATAAAAAGTTGTTTTTGCAATGCCGTCTGTCTATGTATCTATTTAACCCTAAAATTAAGAGTATTTTAGTAAAGGGTAAAAAGAGAAAAAATCGATTTTCTCATAATCGGCTAAAATGATTTTGATTAAAATTAGAATCTAGGCGTCGATTAAGATTATAAATAAAATGGTTTTAGGGTATATTCAAAAGTAGAAATTTCCGTATCTCCGCAACTATTTGCGATAGAAAATAACTTATCATTGAAAAATTGAAGTACTATTAAAAATTAAAAACTTTTAATTGAAATATATCTTTATAAAACCAATAGTTTCTGAGATATTGGCAAATATATTAATACAGTTTAGTGAGCTTTAGTTGTAAAGAAATACTACTTAAATTTTAACGCAATAAATCTCTAATACCATAGAGTAAGTAAATGAGGGGTGGACCATGGCAGACCGGCACACTTTTAGATTTTTTTTTAAATGTTCATGATTTTTTTTTACCTTTGAATTATTTTAAATAGCACCAAGTTTTACTTACTACTTTGATGCATGAATTTAACCTGTGGACCTGAGAGTATATCTTTGTCTCATTGACTTTTTATTAATTGTAACCCTAATATTTATAAAATCGTTATAAATGAAGTAAAGTCACTTGTGCCATCCTACCCCGTTACCGAACCAGGCTGGCACAGAATTTTAAATTCAGAATTATGTTAAAAAAAATAAACACGCATATGCGATACAACAGCCTATTTATCATTAGAAACTAAACATGTATTAATATACAGCAATATTTTTCATCTGAAATACCGTGCAGGTCCTCA
Source organism: Timema douglasi (assembly GCA_901482245.1). Classification (NCBI taxonomy): domain Eukaryota; kingdom Metazoa; phylum Arthropoda; class Insecta; order Phasmatodea; family Timematidae; genus Timema; species Timema douglasi. The sequence continues at coordinate 256,495 of CABEEJ010000381.1, read as the reverse complement.
TTGTCACTCATATAATTGTCACTGTCACAAATTGAAACACACATAAAATACAGTGTCCCCAGGAATGCAGTCTTCATGGGCCCACTTCTCACACTTGGTGCACTTCACCAAATTTTCACCACGTTTTAAGTTGCTATATGGACCTAAGCAATAAATACAAAGGCAGTCCTCATCTTCATTCTCAGACTCAAATTTTCGTTGATTTGTTAGCGTGTAAAACGGTGCTTTCTTCCTTTTCGTGATCTCCCCTTCCTTTAACAAAGCCATCATTACTGTTGTATCGGTCAAAATGGCCGATTTCCTCTTCTTTCATCCTCTGACAGTTTCTTTTTTTGGCCCCGTTTTTCCTCCAATGGCCTCGCCACCTCTGGGGAAGGATAAAAGGCTCAAGCAGGAGTAGACGAGAGAGGAGAGTAAGTGGCTGTAGATGAAGGAGAGGGGCCATCAGTGTTGGTGGCAGTAGGGTCAGGTCGTTCTGAGACATAGGATGGCATGAAATCAGCATCGGTAAATACTTCTGGGTTCAAAAGGAAAATGACAGTGACTCTAAACCCCGATGTAATTTTCATAGGTGTTTTGGCTAAAAGAAGGCTGGAAGCTACAATACCGGGAATGTCGTATATGGTCATGGGACGTTTGTTAGTTGACATCAAAGCATCACAAGCAGTGTTGATATACATTTTTTAAGGGCCATAAACGAATCAATCCGAGGGTTGCAGATTGTGGCTGCAATGGAAGAGGGAATGATAATAATTTTAACCCCATTTTCCTTGAAGTAGTCTAGGACTTGTACTGATAGGTGGGAGTCATGATTATCAAGAAGTAGCAGGCAGGGGTGCTCAGGAGAGCACCGAACATGATAAACAAAATGTCTGGCATATTTATTGAAACTGATTTCTGTCATCCATCTCGAAGGGTGAGCATCCACCCCCCTACCTACATGACCATTATGGATGAAATGGGGTTGAAATTTCACTCTTGGGAAAATGAAATATATTGGGATACTATTACCCAAAGCATTAACTACAACGGTTAAAGTAACTAGGATTCCTCTTTCTTCCGACGTCATCTTTCCTGTCTGCCTGAAGCCCTGACGTCCCACTATTCTGTTAAGATTTTGCACTGCTGTAATGCTTGTTTAATCTACATTACATATATATCAGAGGGGGAAGCATTCAATCTTTTGAAAACATTTGTAAGATTAAAAAAAAAAGCAATGTTGTTTCGATTAAAGCTGGTTGCACGAGATAGACTTGTTGCTTGTGGCGACCTGATCGAGATTTTTTTGTTTCTCTTCAGAAAACCAATCAGGGCCTTCCGTTTCACGCTCAGTGCAGGAGTCTGGAACTTTAGTATTACAAGCAAAAGCATAGGTGTATGCAAATCTCCTGACTTCCCTTGGTGTCAGGCCGAATCAAATATATGTGCCCATCATCAGGTATTCTACGAGCAGCTTCTCTTGCTCAGGCTCAAACACCTGCAGATAAGAAGCCCACAGGAATTAGTTCGATGTCTTTGAGTGGACCTATAAAGGAAAGTGAGGCTTTATAAATCATCACAATGGTTTTGCTTACCTTTCATGGTTTGGCGTAGCTAAGTCGTGCCCAGGGTAGAGATGCCGGTGTATCTTCCACAGGCTCTGGCGCTGCCTCTGCAGGCTGTGGTGATCTTGCCGCAGGCTGTGGTGCTGCTGCCACAGGCTCTGGTGCTGCTGCCACAGACTCTGGCACTGCCTCTGCAGGCTGTGGTGGTGCTGCCACAGGCTCTGGCACTGCCTCTGCAGGCTGTGGTACTGCTGCCACAGGCTCTGGCGCTGCCTCTGCAGGCTGTGGTGCTGCTGCCACAGGCTCTGGCACTGCCTCTGCAGGCTGTGGTACTGCTGCTACAGGCTCTGGCGCTGCCTCTGCAGGCTGTGGTGCTGCTGCTACAGGCTCTGGCGCTGCCTCTGCAGGCTGTGGTGCTGCTGCTACAGGCTCTGGCGCTGCCTCTGCAGGCTGTGGTGATCTTGCCACAGGTTGTGCTGCTGGGTTGTACTTGGCGCAGTATCTAGCCAGTGTTCCGAACGGTATGCCAAAATCTTGGGCAGCTCTTCTAATTGAACGATATACTACTTTCACGGCTGATTTTGTTGATAAGGCAAGTACTTCTCCCCTGGTAGTATTCTTGTATGTGCGCACCACCGTGATTTAGTTCTCTATTGTATATATTAGCAAATTAAATAAAAATGAATGACGAAACTAACTGTCTATTGTTGTTTGTTCTTAAAAATGCCTTTTCAGATAAAGAAACAGGCTAGTAAGACATGAAGCATCTTTTCAGGCTAAGGGGCACGTTAGCACATATTGCCAACATGCCCATGATGTATTGTGCCAATGTGCCCCCTCGCCATGTTTGTTTTTACGACCAACCTAGCAGCGTCATCTCAAACAAATCCATTTCAATTGATAGCTAAAAGTAACGATTGAACATTACTCCTTAAGAATACTGTATAATAAAAAGTAGATACAAGGGTTATACAAATTTACGAAGGATTGTGTATGAGAGAGAAAATTTACTCACAAGTTGAATGCATACAAAATACGTCGTCCTCTTCTATAGGCTTCGTCATTCTCACTGCCACCAACGGAGACAAAAGATGGTTGATTGATACACCCCTCTTGTGACTCGTGGTGCGATCCTATACTCCTTTAGGGAACTGCAGCCGGCGTGACAACGTGCCCCTGTAGATACGCTGTCCCGGTCTACCCTAAGCTTCTCAAAAAGTTTATGTTATTTTTCCTTTAACCTCTTAGGGGAATTGTTTGTATAACAATGATCTATCTCTATCATTTTAGACTTAATAGTCAATATTTACCTTTTTTATTGATCTAAATTTATAAATTAGGAATTTAATAGTAATGCAATAACCATAAGATGTTCAACCCCTAATAAAATGTCGAAAATAGCTCGGGTTTGCTAGTGTATATTATTTCATTTCACATATATTACGAGTTTTGAGTAAATAACTCAATTTTTAAACAATGGAGTGATAAAGTCCGTGCGGAGTTCCGTACCATTTATTTATTATAAGTTTAACAAACACTTAGACATTATTAACGGCTTACGATATAATTTCACACGAAAAAAGTTTTATGACATCATTTATTCAAGATGGGAAATGTAAAATAACATTGTAAGAGTGTCGCTAAATTATATTTTACTCACCACAAAACTATACTAATATGTGAAGTTTCATATTGGTATAAAAAAACTTATCAAATACACTATTTCGCCTAGATTACTTTAGGTTTGGAGTTGTTAGGTTTGGGGATTATTTTCATATCACGCCCAGGCTACGTTAGGCTTGAAGCTGTTAGGTTTGGGGACTATTTTATTATCACGCCCAGGCTACGTTAGGCTTGGGAAATATTTTAATATCATTCCCAGGCTACGTTAGGTTAGGTCTAGCTCTGTTTGGCGCCCCCACGAGCTGGCGAGCCTCCCGGTTCGCACGGCCCTTAAGCCGCCCCTGAATGTTGCTTTGCATTTTGTCTGATTAAAATGTATTAGAAATTATTTCTGCTCTTGTTATATAAATTAATTCAACTAAGTTAATTTAATAAATACTAATATGAAAATAATAGGGAATATAAACCACATGTTATGGCACGTTAGGCCACCAGAACGGGTAAACATTATATTTTAGGTTGAGATAAAAAAAAGAAGGGAAACATTGTTTAAAAGGATAAACTAATTGAAAGCTTGAAAATAGTAATCACACACACCTGCAACTACATGGGCTAGGATGTTAGCTTTGCAATAGACTGGCCTGCCAGAGACAGGGAGGTCGAGGTTCGGATGTTCATCGGATCAATTGGAGGTCCCCCCTCCCCTTGTGATTTTATTTCATCCTCTTTCCATGCTAATTCGAGTACCTATACTATAAAGAGCCTGCCACATCCCTAGCTCATTAATTACCTTGTATTAAATGTATGTAAATAAATAAAAACATATTTTATTGAGTGTGTTCTTATATTAACTTATTTCCTTCTTTCAGATCCTTACCTCTGGCTGGACGGACAAAATTGGCTTAGGGTGTCACCCCGTCAGGTTTGAAGATGACCCTGATCTCAAGGTATGTCATAGGGTAAACATTTCTAGGTTAAGCTGGTATGATGAAAGTCTAAACGATCTAGTTTGAATATTTTAGCAGATTTAATCATATTACCATTTCAAGATCTAAATAAACGTAAAATAAAATCGATATTAGATTAACACGTAAGACGTATAGCTAGCATATTTTTAAAAAAATCTGTCACAATAATAATATTTGCCTTAAAACGTTTTTCCTTTATTTAAAAGATGTAGGCAGATATTGCCGAGTTTTAATAGGTCCTTAAGTAAGCAGTTAACTTTGTGTTTAAACATAAAACTAAATCCACCAGAGAACGGAGCTTTAATTGATTCATACTTGAAAATGGGTATTTGATTTTTTTTAAAGTTGAAATAATTATATTTATTGAGAAGAATTTTAAGTTATACGTTCAGTTTATCCCTCCTCACACTTTTGACTCGTGTATTGAAGCGATATGTGTTCTCAAAGCTAAATAAAATCATTTAAAGCTTAATTCATCCGGAATATCATTGATGTTATCAGAAGTGGGTTTATACTACAGCCTACTAGTCACGGGCATAGTAGGGGCGGTATATTTAGGGGGCGTCACATTTTGGATAACATTATTGTATTATTATTTTTTTTAATAATTATGCTTAAAAATTAATGACTAACATTATCGAAATAATTAAAGTTAAAGTCAGAATGACAATATTTGCTTTTAAATAACTGTGCTTTGCAATCGCTTTATAACTGAGGTCAATCTCCCTTTCTTCATAATGTTAACTCAAGCTACTGTACCATGCCTGATTATCTTTCGTAGACATCTTTTCTCGAATACTAACTTCCACCCCCTTCCTCCCCGAACACCTATTTCCACCGAAGCTTTCTAAGCCCTTGACAAAAAAAATTGGGGAGAGGG
>CABEEJ010000381.1:227717-251452 GCA_901482245.1 Timema douglasi | reverse complement strand
GGGGGGGGGGGGGTACATATTATAATTGTGCCTAGAGGCGCAAAATTTTTAAATCCACCACTGGATGTTATTAAAATATTATTAATAATTATATTATTATCAATTTTAACAATGTTTTATTTAAGTAAATATAATAAATTACTTTATTTTCAAGATAGTTTAAACTTAGGGAGAAAGTAAGTTATACAAATGAAGTATGTTTTTATGTCTAGATGGCAACCATGGTGTGGAAAGTTTTTCTCCTCAAGATACTTGACCTCGTGGAGACGGTAAGCTCATCGTATAAATATAGAGTCTACTAATATACCACCAAATTCTTTGAGTTTTAAGACCATATCCATTACTACTCCAGCCTAAAATAATTTATTTATAAAATAATGGGGTATCTAATCCTAGTTGAATAATACAAGATCTCAAAGGTTAAAAAATTTAAATGGTACGGAACTCCGCATGGACTTTCTCACTCCATTGTTTAAAAGTGGAGATATTTATTCAAAACTCGTAACATAACTACGTGAAACGAAATAATATACACTAGCAAACCCGAGTAAAAATTGCGTTACACTTAGGTAATATATATTTTTTAGTCCCAGTTTTAAATTTTATAATTTTATTTTTAAATAATTAAAGCCATCATTTGTATATTTGGACCCAAAAAAATATCGATATTGGGTCCACAAGAATCAACACTATATTGCAATTTCGACTTTTGGTTAAAATTTGCGTCATTTTATTAAAGGTTGTACATCTTATGGTTATCACATTGCTACTACATTCCTCATTTATTAATTTAGACCAATAAAAAAGGTAAATATTGACTATTGAGTCTAAAATGATAGAGATACACACATTACCGTTAAGAAATTAGGGGAAAAGGAACATCAAATTTTTTAGAGACTTAACTCTTACTCTACGGAATTAGATAATTATTTTGTTAAAACTTAAATAGTATCTATGTACAACTAAAATTTACAAAATTGTATTAATATATTTGCCAATATCTCAGAAACTATTGTTTTTATAAATATATATTTCAAATAAAAGCTTTTTTATTTTCTATAGTATCTATTATAATTATGTTGCAATGATAAGTTATTTAGAATCTCAAATAGTTGCGAATATACGGAAAATTCCACTTCTGTAAGGTACCCTAAAAGTAATTTTCATGGGAAAATAAAAATAGTCAGTTTATTTATAATCTTAATCAACGCCTGGATATGAATTTTAATCAAAATTGTTTGGGCTGATTTTGATAAAAAAAATCTATTTTTTCTCTTTTAGTCCTATATTAGACTACTCTAATTTTAAGGTTAAATGGATACACAGCCACTTGACGCTTTACATCTTCCTTACTAACATCCGATGACTCCTCAAGGGCTTTAATTGACCTTTTCCCGTCAATTGAGCTGATAACTCTAGGTAGTATTAAAACTCCCCAGTAATACTATCCTCCATGTGAGATTCACTTAATTTATTGGGTGACTTTGGACCACATTGTAGTACACTATCAGTTTCCACACTCTCAAAGACTATACAACTGTATGTTACATCATCTTTCTGTTGTTGTTGCTCTTGTTGTTTTATTTCTGAAAGTGACTGAGGGTGATGTTTAGGAACAGTAAGTATACTAATAGTGGGTACATAATCAACAGATGGTATAGTATCTTATTTAACGAGGTCAACGCTGCCCCTAGCCTCTGTCAATCGCGCCATTTTGCTAGTGCCAGCGACATCACTAAAAGTAGTGTTTCGGCGGGGCGCACTTGACCGTTCAGTGGCCGACACATCTTGTGTACGGTTCCTTGCCATGTGTCCGGGGAGCGAGCATCGAAAACACTTAGCATCATTGATGGACAAATAAACAAATATTATCTATTGTTAAATTAATATACAAAGGAAGTGAGTCTCGCCTGTTAGGGATAATATAAACAACACGTCTAAACCAGTAGACATGAAAAAATTGTGGTAATATAGAGCTTATTTTAATTTCCCTCATCTGACTCGTAATTTTCCCATATCTAGACAAGTTCGTTGAAAACAGTTCATTTGTAATATCTGGTGTGACATTGGAAAACACTACGTTAATGGACGACATAGCAAATCTTCGTAATGGAACAAAAATATTGTCTACGGACACACACCCATCTTCTAACATTTTACTAACATTCTCTTCATCCGCCATAAACAAACACACCCGTCCACCCCTTATGTTGAACGCATAACGAACATTATGTGGTCCCACAACATTACAGTATCCGAACCTGGCTCATATGGAGGACAACCCAACACATTAAATACACTATTAATTAGAAAAATTCAAAATATCCTCGAGTTTAATTAAACACAAAGTTCACAGCGTAGCACACAACTTTACGGAGCAACGCTCCACACACGTCCACTCGCTATGAGAGCAGCAGATAGACGGACAGATGGGAATTCAAAAAACACTTTTACGGATTCGGTGGTTCATGAAACATAGAAACATTAATCAAAACCTTGAGTTCGATTTTTTACGATCACAATAATTTCTCTACCTGTAAGATAGCAAGAAAGTAAAAAGCTTGTCCATTTTCGAGACTCGCGAGATGAAATTAACGCTCCTGAATGGCGATCTTTAAAAACGTCCATCATGTTTGCTGAATATTCTCTCCAAAAACTATTTTATTTCCAAAATTGACGGGTATCATCTTCCCCCTGGTTGTTAAGTCCTCATGACCAATAATTTGCTAGGAGCAGATCCTTCAAGTACATGATAGTTTACATTTTTATCTAAAGAAGGCTTGCTCGGCTTTGAGCCACATTCAATACGGCGTGTGCATGGATGAATTCATTGTTCTGATTTACTAGCAGACTAGAGCAACATGATTCTACCATTTAAAAGGGAGTCAAACTGGAACCAGAGCCGATAACCGAAACTAACATTTATTTTTAAGTAACTGTAATTTTTAAATAAAGTATAATCCAGGATTTTCATTTGGTCTGTTTGTGTGTAATGTATCAGATGTATCAGAAGAGAGACTTTCGAAGAGGTAAATATAATTCAGGATTTTGGAGGTTTCATTCCAATTTTTAAAGGAGGTACAATTCAGGACTTTCATTTGGTTTGTTTGTGTGTAAAGTTTCGGAAGAGAGACTTCCGAGGAGGTAAATACAATTCAGGATTTTGAAGATTTCATTCCAATTTTTAAAGGAGATACAATTCAGGACTTTCATTTGGTTTGTTTGTGTATAAAGTGTCGGAAGAGAAACACTTCCTAGGAGATGCAATTCAGTCGCCTCAAAATTATTTGGCTATCTTAAGTTCATAAAGGTTTTTATTAGTTCTTAATTATTTTTAATATCAATATATATCCTTATTTGTTTAACTTAATACTCTATTTTTTTTCCTTTCCACGGTATTTTTGTGAGAGATGGATGTATTATTTTGTAATTTTTTTTATATAGATAACTTTAAATTGCTAGTAAATTATTTTTTGTGTAGTTTAATCTTTATTAATTTTAAAATGATAGTAAAACTATTATATAAAAACATGAAAAAACCGGAACCTAATTAAGAACTTAAAAGAACCAAAACATTTATTTTTCTCTTACCGGAATCAGAACCGATAAATGCTTCTGTTCGACTCCCTGAGGTTTACATTGCACAACTTATCTGGGTATATAAGAGTATTAACTGCACTTAAGCAAAGGCTGTTACACAAGATTTTACTACTAACTAAAACCTTACCATTTTCTTACCACCCATTTGTACTGTCTGTATTTAGTTACACTAATGGGGTAGAGATGGTAAATGTAGAATTCAGAGAACGAAAGTTATACCTTTATTCGAGTGAGAAACGATTTAGCAAAAAAACTTCTAACTGCACCCAGCTAATATTAGGTTCCGTCCTTAAATTACGTAAAGCTTTTTTTCGTGATTTTTGACCTCCTGTCTCCCCCCAAGTAAAGAATTGTATGATTTTCCACTCTTCCTCCTCATTCCCTTTATCTTACGTAATTTTTTACGATTTGGTAAATTAGATTATTTTAGTTTATACTTATTTTTAGACACAAGGATTGTTAATGAGGCAAGTGATATGAATTCTATCTCAATAAAACAGTGAAAAATTAGTGATTGAAGTGAAGATGGTCAATGAATGAAATTGAAACATTTCAAAATTTGATGACAATTTTATTTTTATTTTTTAGATTTTGTTTTCGTGATAAAAACTTTAGGTAAGATGGATTCTGAGACACACAACCCCTTCGTAAGAAAAGTAGGAAAATACTTAGCCCCAAACACCCACCCTTTTCTAAAACCTTTACTTAATTTAAGGACGGCCCATTAGACCTCGATCTCCCCATCACCAGCCGACTGCACTAGACGAGCTTTACGCTTAATCCGCGTGAACGACAGCGTGGGCGCTGCAAAGTTTCTCATATGGTTATCATTTTTAAATAAACACACAAAGAGTAGAATTATTTCTTTATTTTCATATGCCTGCTTTTTATATCTATCTACCTGCACCAGTAGGCTCAGCTAGTTTAGTCTGACAGTATTGGGGAGGTCGGGGTTATAATCCCGGCCGAACGTACTTTTGGTGGTTAGTGTCGCAAAAGCGCCTGGCACCAACTTTGCATTAAAACCAGTGGGTGATATTCGTAAAACTAAAAGAATCAATACAAACGCATTTGCGTAATGTTTGTTGTTTTACTTTCAGATGTTCTTCGTACTGAGAAAAAAACTAAATCAAGTTTCCTTTCTTCACGTTTATCATCACATCTCCACTATTGGCATTGGATACCTCGGTTCCAAGTACTTGCCAGGTAAACTAAACAACACTTTTTTTTATCGAGTTTACGTCGTTTTAATAAACGCTTAAAACATACAGGGCTGCACCCACGAGGGAGGTTTGGGGGCCGAAGACCCTCCCCCTCCCCGGAGCTGAAGGGCTCTGATTTTCTAATATCCTTGGTTTCGTCTGAGAAACTACTTCGTTACACTTTGCCATTAAGCAAACCAGACCACTGATGCAGACCTTTCGTTAGTTGTCTGTCAAGCAGAAAAAGTAGCTAGTGCAATAGTAACACTACGAAACAATATTGAAATTGAGTTCAAAAAATGTTTTCATGACACACTGAATAAGGCCGACTTTTTAGGAACAACTATAGCTATGACTAGGCTAGGATAGTTTAGAAACAAAATCACCGAAATAATTTACTAACTGAAAATACAGAAGAATTCTACAAGTGTTCCCTTTTTCTTCCTTGGATCAACTCGCTATCCAATGTGATAAATGACCTATTTCTTAAGCATAAGAACATTTTAAAATGTCTCACCTGCCTTCCTCCAACCTGTAAAGTCGTGACTGAAGAAGAGAAGGAAGTCTTTCTAAGGGATCTGGTGCTCGTACTTACAAGAATGATATTGAGGGCTGTAGCAGGAATAATCTGCTTGCAAAACTATAACTAATGGTATGAACAGTGGCGGCTCGTGTATAGGCACTACGGAACTGCAGCACCCCCTACTTCCACTTGATATTATCGATAACATTTAATACAATGAATCCTTTTTTCTTTAATTCTTTCTCTATTTTTATAATACAATATATATTCCTTAAGCTTAGTGTCAGTACTTCAGTAGCCATCCCCCAGTTTATGAAAACAATACAAACATCTTTGTATAGAACTGTGCGCTTCACAGTGCCAGCGACGTGAGGTTTGACTGTTGTGCGCATGTGCCCAAAGCAGGGGGGTGGGAAGGAAGGCGGGACTGCCAGGTAAATAGAGCACTGTTGCTCTCGTAGTGCCGGCTCTGGCGTGTTGGTGGAAGGAAGTGTTTTTTTATTCAGCGTGTGTTGTGCTTAAAAACCGTGTACTATATTCTTGAATGTGATAAAGTGTAGCTTTTATTTAACAGAAAGACTAAATGCACTTGCAGTACTTTCAATGGAGACAAATTTCCTCAATTGTCATCCAGGGATTAAGGAGAAAATTATTGAACCTTTTGCACAAATTAAAATAAAAAGAATGGATATCATTTTTAAATGAATATATTAAGCTTGAACTGTAACAATTTAAGTTAAAGTAAGTAAACAAGTTTTTTTTGTTAAGATTTTATCAAGTTCTTGAATAAATTTTCTTTTTATAAATTTCTTTTTTTCCTTTTACACAATTTTAAAACAAAGGCTAAATATTTTCTGGAGCAGCACCACCACTAATTTTAGCTACGAGACACTACTAAGTATGATCTGTTCAAAACCTAGTCCAGTGTACGAAATTTTCCAAAAAATGCAACAGACGCATTGAACCAATGTGAGAAGGACATATTTTTTCTCTGTGCACATGTGTTGAAAATATTTTCAACTCTCCTTGTATCTACCAGTAGTGCTGAGCGTTCCTTTTATACATTACGTCGCGTCAAGACGTACTTAAGAAATACAATGGGTGAAAATAGATTGAACGGTTTGGCTAGTCTGTATATTCATCGTGAAACTCCTGAATACAACAAAGAGATCATTTCAGTGTTGAAGGAAGGATCAGGAAGATTATACATTGTTCTGCAAATTGTAAATATTTGAAAAATATGAAACCAAACGTCGGAGATGGGCACTCCTTATTAGCACTATGTGCTATCAGTTAAGCAATTATATTTTGTTTAATTATATTTAATATAAAACAAATAATTGTGTGAAGTAACTAAGGCTTTTCAAAGGAATACTTTTTTCTGTTAATTTTTAATTTTATTATAAATTTGTACTTAAATGAAAACTGGACCTGTGATACCGTAATATATTCTAAAAATGCTCAAAGTCTTTACTCTTTATTGATAAGGTTTTGAACTGGATGCAGTGATTGAAATTATTATATTAGAGCAATTATGTAAACATTAATGTATCAGGAAAAGGGGAAGGGGTAGATGATATCATCATGTGCCCCCACCCTCAAATGCAAATCCTGGGTGTGAAGAAGAATGTGTGAGCACAGACCTGTTAACCAGTGGCGTACACAGTGACAGAGAGTAGACCGAGGATCCGATTTTGGTATAAATTAGCTTGAGTATTACCATTTGAATCTTTTGAAACAAAAATTTTCTCCGGGAGAGGAAGCCCTAGACCCCCATTTTTTAGAGGGCATAACTGATTATATATATTTCTTATCCCTCTCTCTGCTTCAAATCAAATTTCGAAATTTTACAGTAATTGAAATTTATAATGGTGCAATTAAGAAAATTATTATGTAAAAGGCCTCTCCCCAGCTCAAAATCCTGGGTGCGCCCCTGAAAACATATAAACTATAACCTTAATATAGAGCAGTAAAAATTAGATGAATGCTTAGGCTAGATTTTAAGACCAGACTTACATGATATTAAAAGTTCTGCTACTAAACACATAAAAAGTGACCAAAAGTTATCAATTGTAAAAAAATAAAAGGTACGGAACTTCGCACGGAATTTCTCGCTCTATTGTTTAAAAATGGAGATATTTACTCAAAATTCGTAACATAATATACGCTAGCGAACCTGAGAACAAATTGCGTTATACATACGTAAAACATATTTTTTGACTCACGGTTTTAAATTTTACAATTATATTAAAAAAATTAACGTCTTCATTTGTATACTTGGACCAATAAAAAATATCGATATTGGGTCCCCTAGGATCAACACTTCTTATTAAAATTTGGACTTCCGGTTAACATTTTCGGTATTTTATTAGGGATGCACATCTTATGGTTATCGCATTGCTACTAAATTTATCTTTTATAAACTTTAACTAATAAAATAGGTAATTAATGACTATTGAGTCTAAAATGAAATAGATAGATAATTGTTGTACCAGGTGTGGATCCAGGACGGGGGCATGGGGGAGCGGGGCGCGCCCCCTTCAAGAAATTAAACCAATTAAATCAATGTTAAAGTCATTACTAGTTTTACTGTCACATAATACTATCTCGCCAACCAGATTTCGTTTTTTAAATTGCTATTGGTAATATTATTAAATTATTAATATACGGTATTTATGATAAATACTTAAGACAATCACATTAAGTATTAAAGTGGTAAAAATAGGCATTAATAAAATTACCCAAATTTAAGTTGCGTGCCTTTTACCTTGTTGCACAAACCTTGTTTGGGTTTAAATTTATTTTATCATTTTTATTATTACTATTTCATTGACTAATAATGAATACATATCTTTAAAATAATTTATTTTTAAATAACGTGCTTTAATCAAGATCTTTGAATAATACCACACACATAACGTGTTAGTATGGCTTCGTGGTAAAATGTCGATTTAGAATGAATAGTTGTGGTGTAAGAAGGTGTACGCCTGTTGCAGGTGGTATGGTGACGTTCCCTATCATGCCCAATACATTGGTGCACGTCTTGATGTACACCTACTACCTGTTGGCACTCCAAGGACCTGACATGCAGAAGAAACTTGCCAAGTTTAAAAAATACCTCACCGTCATACAAATGGTAAACTTTAAATTTACGAATCAAATAGCCAAAGTTATTATCTATGGTTTTAGTGAGGATTACTCCATCTAGATATCATATTCTGATTATATCTAGATGGAGTAATCCTCACTAAAAGCATAAATAATGGCTTTGGATATTTGATTATTAAAATATGCTATCCCTTACAATTATAACAATTGTACAAATGGCTGCAATAAGCCAAAAACCGAGTCGAAAATGGCTGCGTTATCTGATAGTTCATGATCTTAATAAAAAATCACACATTTGTAGCCGACGATTTACGCACGTCCATCTTACCCTTTGTTTATAGGGTTGGAAAGTACACATTCCTGGTTGGACACTAAAAATTAAGCTGGAAAGGGCTCTGCTGGAGGTTGGAGCAGATATTTGTATATAAATATTATTTATTCAGTAAGATGTAGCCCTTTAATTGCTAAGGGGTTTTCATTGCACATAATGCTCTAGCTTTCATTTGTAAAGTGTGTGTTTTATTTAACCGTGTGCATTCGTTATGATTTTTGTTCGTATTTTCACGTATTTTTTAAAATTTTAAAGTCATTTTATAGAACTTTTTTACATTTTTTAGTTCATAAAAGTCCGGGACATGCTTGTTGATGGCTTAATTTATGGATTAGAGATTAGTACGGGTCGAACCAACGTTATAATTCACATTTAGAAAAACTACCTGATTTAAACCAACCGATATTCGAACCATACTGGATATATCTTCCTAAATTGTGATCGTCTTTACAAGACGTAGGATTGTAGTTTACCGTTATGTTTACTTAATATGCGATTTCACATAATTCATTCTATCCTCATTCACCTATTTGACCTACTTTGGTTAGACTATTGTGATAATTTAAAATATTATATTAATTTTATGAGATTTATCAGATTAGCTTAGGCCTACATTTTGAATGTATGATGCTAAGCTTAATTTTAAAACTTATCAGATGGACCTCAAAACTCATGTTCAAGTTCAACAATATTAATGTGAGTTCATAATTATAGATGGGAAATTCAATTCCTCGATACCTATCGATTCTTAAGGGTATCGAGAGGATCGAGAATCGAGAATCGAGAAAATACCTCGATTCTTGATGCCTCGATTCCTAAGGATACATGCAAATGATCGTGAATGCTTTATTAAGAGATTAATGAATATAAAATATTAAAGGCAGTTGGTAACGCATTTTTTCGTTAACTATTCCATATATTTGTATAGTAAAACTTATGAAAGTATAGATTAGATTCGAAAACTTAAAAATCTATGTTTTTCTTTAATATGTAAACATATTTACCGTGGTAACTTAATGTATTCAAGAAAAAAATAAAAATAAACCTCCATATTAACAGATACCAACCCTGCGTTAAGAAATATATTACGATTGCTTTGCAAATTTAATGTCACAAATTAAATAATAATAATAATTATTATAAAGTTATAGGTAAGGTTTATTTCAAAATTTCAAAGCCAAAATTAAAATCATGACTGTAATCTGTAAAGGCAAAAATATTTTAAAGGTCTAATTAATATTTAATAGACGTTTACCGAAATTTTCAGGATAAAATCAAATTGGTAAAAAAAAATATCTATCATGGCAACCATATTGGTTTCTATTAACATAAACCAAAATGACCGTTTCCACTACATTTCAAGCTTATTTCAGCAAGAATCGAGTATAGAAAAATCTAGGTAAAAATTTAAGAATCTAAATCGAGAATCGGAATCGAAAAACTGGTATTGTCCCATCTCTATTCATAATATATCCCATTGGTGCTATCGTCTAATAGCTGTATCCAGCAATTTCCACATTATACTTAGTAGAGTATTAGTGAGATGGAAAGTGGGGGAGGGGGGGTAGAAGTATTACAACGTACCTAGTTAAAATATGAATATATTATATTTTAAATTAAATAAAAAAATACTATCAAGCTACCTTTATTTTGAGGACGCGACCGATGAAAACTAATTTTCCCTGTTTTTTTTATGTAGTTTAATTCATGATATTAATGTATGACGGATTGGTTCTGTGCTTATATTAATAAATACCACTTCCTAATTAAACTATTTTTTTAAACATTAAATTGTTTCAAAGTAAGGTTCAAAACAAATAGGTCCTATTTTGTGGATAATAGTCATAGATCTCGAAGGTTTTTTTTACTTTATTTCAACAATGCTTTTATTTAAAATACATATTTCCAAATTGACTTAATCAATATAAAAAAACTGGTGTAAACAGGTCATCAAAGTAATGAATTTGGTAAGTTTATTCATCCTACAAACTATATATTTACCATATTTTGAACTAAAATTTAATTATGAGATGAGTAACTAAGGTATAATAATTGTTCACAGCTGCAGTTTGTTGTGTTGGCAGTACATGCGTCCCAAGCTCTGTCCCCAACATGTGACGTCCATATGGCCGCGAGCTTACTGTTCATGCCTAACCTCGTGGTGTTCTTCTATCTCTTTTATAAGTTTTATATCAAGACTTATAGAAACAAAGAAAAGAAGGAATAATATCAAACTACATCTACATGACCGTGACTCTGTTATGCATGGCCTGCATCTCGGTGTTCTTCTATCTCGTTTATAAGTTATATATTAAGATTTATAGAAACAAAGAAAGGAAGGAATAGTATCAAATGACATCCACATGACCGTGACTCTGTTATGCATGGCCTGCATCGCGGTGTTCTTCTATCTCGTTTATAAGTTCTATATAAAGATTTATAGAAACAAAGAAAGGAAGGAATAGTATCAAATGACATCTACATGACCGTGACTCTGTTATGCATGGCCTGCATCGCGGTGTTCTTCTATCTCGTTTATAAGTTCTATATCAAGACCTACATCGCGGTGTTCTTCTATATGAACTACAACTTCTACATCAAAATTTATAACAATAAAGAGAGAAATGACTTATAACTGATATCTACATTAATAATTTATTTCAGCAGTGGTACTTGTTTTTCAATAAAATGTTCATTATTATTTAGTCATGTTATTTAACGTACACTACACTTCCTGTATCGACTCACTATATAAGATGACTTATAGACTAACTTAAATTTAGAACAGACAACATCCAGCCCCCAGCCGTTAATTTATCACCGTGGAAGAGGTAAAAGAGTTTGGTTAGTGATACCTTTTTTCGACCATGCCGGAAATCGAACCCAGGACCCTTAGCATGGGCGGGTTTACATCCTAAATAAAGGAGGAAGGATTAAAAAAAATATTTGTGATGAATGTAATAAAAAAAATGTTATTCATGGTTTTAACTAGAAATATAAAATTTACAAATTTCAATGGTTTTAACATAATGGCAACCTTCATTTTGAACTTGAATTGGAATACTCTATTGATTTACAAATATAAATTGGCCATAAGGGTGAAGGAGGATAGTCTTTCTTGTCTCACAGTGTTCCTACAATAAGTTTTAAGCCTACGCAAGCACAAAAAAGGCCGCTCACAAGATGCAGAACACTTCTTTTAAACCTTTTTCAACACACACCGCCGTTCTTTCTTCTATGTTCTTTCCTTTAATTGCTTCCATACGATAAAAACAATGCAATTACACCATCAAGGATTCTTTATTCATGTTGTAATAACTACAGACATCTTCACTTTTGGTTTCGCTTACATCACTTGTACTAAGTATGTTTCTCAGTTTGTTCAATATATACAGGTTATTCTCTGCTAATCTACTTTTAATTTCCTCTAAAAGAGTGATTACAATAGGATACACAATTGTCACATGGTAGTATTGCTGTGCTGTTTCATATGTAGCTTTTGTCCCTCCATCCAGTCTGGCAGGAATTCTACCTCTTATTGGTAGTTCGGGCGGTTTGAAGCCACACTTATTGGTCAGCTGAGTACAGTGGTTCCAAAGCTTGTCAAAAAACAAGTCACTTCTAAATGATTCCAGAACTGTAACATTGCTCTGAACCATGTCTGTAACGATGGCGTAGTTGCAGGGGCTCTGGAACAAGAGGGCAGAGGGGGCTTGAGCCCCCTTGTTTTTATCTTGGGGAGCTTGGACTATCTTAAACACCCCCCAATATTTGCCTAGTAAATTCAAAACCAATGTATAAAACATACATCTTTTATCATCAGTTTGGTAATTTTAAGTAATAAAGACATAAATTTACAATTAATTTAATAGGAAAATATGTGGTATAAATGTGCAGTTTATCTTTCTCACAGGAGAAAATAACTCTTTCGCAAAAATATAATAACTAACATTATGCATAATTGTGTTCGTTTAAATATAAACAATACCAGAATAGGTAAGCCAAAGGGTAACACCTATTGACTTTTATGCCAAAGATAAGAACAAATTGAAAAATTCACAGTTTAATTGTAAGTTTAATTTTAATACGAGGCGTATTTTCAACCACAGTTCAAATTTTATTTTTGTCGTATTTTGATCAACCCTAAGAAATTAAAAAGCTGGGCATCAATAAAATTAATACACTTTCTTGGTTTGTTTCAAATAAATTATTCTATTATTTTTAAACCTACGTTACATATTGTGATAATATAGTTGATTATGTTGTATTCATGTGTTGTAAGAAAAATACAAAGTATTTAATCAACACTCATTTAAAGGTCTATTAAGTTGTCCTCCACAATATGAACCTTGACAAGCTTGATACCTATACTTAGATTTACTCTAAAGGTATCAATCTTACCTTGCATGGTTCAACTATGGAGTAGCTAATATGGTATAAATATAACATGGGTGTAGCAAGGGGAGAACTATGGTGTTCAAACCCATCACATCTGCTCAAAAATGTCTGATGTTTTTAATGTTGATCGCAAAAGAATATTTGTTAAACTATTTATCTTAATTTGATTCTGCAACCGATCTTCAGAGATAATAGTTTATCATTTAAAAGCATCCATTTTTCAAAATTGGGTCAGGGAAAAATCACTTCAAATAGCTTCTAGAGGAATCTAACTTTAGGAGTAAAAAAAAAGGCGAAGATCCTTCTAAATAACTTTTCATGGGCATTCAAATTTCTGAAGCAGTATTGCTCCAAATAGCCTCTGGGTGTATGCAAATTTAAAAAAAAACTGGAGGAGGTCTACTCTAACTTTCTCTTAAATCAGTATGATTTTTAAAAATTATCCACGTTTGAGGACAACTTCAAATAAGTTCTAAGGCATCCAATTTTCAAACATTAACTGGGAGAAAGAAAAATTAATAAAAAAATAATAATTCTAAGGCATCCAATTCCAAACATTAATTGGGAGGAAGAAAAATTCATTTAGAAAATTAATTCTAGGGCATCAAACTTTCAAACCTTAACTGGGAGAAAGAAAAATTCATTTAAAAAAATTCTAGGGCATCCAACTTTTAAACAGTTACTGGGAAGGAGATAACTTTCCAAAATAAATAAATCTTGATACTTCCTCTTCCCCCTATCACACAAATAAGGTCCCACCATCACTTTTTAAGATAATTCTATTATTTTTTCAGAAGTTTAACATGATATCATAAAATTTCAATTTGGAACCCTCCCAAAATTAAATTCTCCCTACAACAAAGAAACTAAGACAGCTACCTTTCAGGGTAAATAGAGTGCACATGGAAAACAGATAAAACCCGTGAAAGGGAATTAATTGGTTGTGACATTAAAAGTCAAAGAGAAGTCAGATAAATGATAAAATGTAATTGAAATGTGTTGGTTTTTTTCAATAATTTGTGATATTCGAAGTAGAAAGAATTACCAAATCTAAACTATTAGTTATATCCGCAATCAATGTGATTTCTTAGTGATATTTGTGCCAAGAATTTAATAGAAGGCAATAAAGATTATAAGATTATGTACTCGTATGTTGGCCTATAGCGTTTATTATAAAATACTGGGAGAGTAAATATTCTTTTGTCTGGAAAACCTGGGGAAGTAAAAGAACCTTAAATTGTAGGCCTTATCATCGCTGATTTAATGTGTGTAAAATAAATCAATTTTATCAGCAGAAATCAGCTGGGTTTAAAATTTTAATCAGCCGTTAGTCTGGATGATACATTTCAAAATGAAAAGACACCAGAATGTAGGGCCAATGATTAACCAATCAAGCTTAAGTTACATTATAGTGTGAAGGGTATTTGTCGAGAGGCTCAGAATAAACTCAAATGTGATTACAACAATAGCCTTTGCGTACCACTAATAACTGACATGCAATGCGAACTATCAAGAATTGTGTTTTTACTTAAAAATTTGAAACGAACAATCTTTCTGTATTTGAATGGTTTCCCTCAATTAAATATTATAGGACGACTTTTGATGTGTAAAGGTTTTCCTTTCAGGTGTTATATACTCTCTACTTAACAGTATCCTTCTTGTAAGTTGTGGATAGCCCTGGCATTCGATAAGATTCATGGCTTCCACATAAATGTAAGAAATGTTTCTTTGGTTATGTGCACTAAAGTATTATTCTAAAAAATATCAAAAAACATCTTCTAGAGGCACCGAGTTTTTAAAAATTACCACTAAATAGTCACTCTAAAAAGTTAATAGCGGCATCTAATTTTCAAAAATTGGTTAGAGGAAGATCACTTTAAATAGCTTCTACAGCTTCTACATTTTCAAAAGATTTCCAGGTGAGGAACACTTTAAGTATCTTTTTGAAAATCCCAAATTTTAAAATATCTTTTGGCTGAAAACCACTCCAAATAATTTCTAGAAGAGAATAAGTTTCGTAAATTCTCCTGAGTGTGGACCACTCTAAAATAGCTTCTAAGGGCAACCAAGTTTCGGAAATTTTTTGAAGGAGGCCTTCTTATTCCCCTTTTGGCCAAATACCACTGGATAGTAAGTATCATTACCTATAAAATAAAAATATAGACGTGGCCTACCCATCATTTTTAATTGTTGGCAGGCAAAAAAATATATTGCCACGTTCTTCTACATACAAGTTTCTACTATATTGTTACTATACATAATGACCAAGAAAGGCATAACAATAATACTATCTATGAAAATTAACCTCCTTCAAATAGCTTCAAAAGTCATCCAGGGTCTAAAATTGTACCCGGTCAGAACCTCTGGACTCCCTCTCAGTTAAACCCGCCTACCCCCACTTTCAAATATCTTTCGGAGCCTCTTCTTGGTTGATATCGTTTGCTTGGAGGGCCTTCGACAAAATATCACATTGTGATAGAATTCTACTGAGTAGTAAAATACAAAAAAAACAAAATTAAAATTCTCAACGGATTTTAGCAGCGAACTGGTTTCTCCTCCATGAGTAGAATCATTCTCTGAAATTTCAGTCAATACTGTAATTGTGGTTTCAAAGTTATCTAGTAGATATTGCGAGGCATTTACTCTGCAGTACCATCTTGTGTCACTGAATGATTTTAAATATTTTTTGTATCCCCAAATAAATTCTGAGCACTTTTACGCAGATTTTCAAAAACTGCATGTCTTTTCGTAGATTTCTCAATGAAGTGATATAAACTTTGGAGGATAAAAAATGTTTTCCTAATAACCTTCCCTCCTGTGCAACAACTAACAATACATAAATTCAGCATGTGGTCATGGCAGTGTATATACATGGTCATTGAATTTTCACTAAGCAAGCTAGCTGCGACTCCTTTGTATGGCCTACGCATATTCGCAGCGTCATCATGGCATTGAGTGCACATGTTTCCTGTACCAAGGCCTAAGAAAATCAAAATATATTTTAGAATAGTAGCTAGAGTTTCTCCATCAGTATTTTCAGCTCTGTAGAAACCTAAAAATGATTCGTATACTTGAAGTTTATCATCCGCATATCTCAAGACAACAGCAAACTGTCCTTGCATCTTGTCAAAGATTAGAGAAAAAATATTACTCCTCTTAACTTAAAATGATATTTGAGTTTTAATTTGGTCACCAATGATTAATAACAACTCATTTTGAGATTTGCCAGTACTGTATTGAAAATTATTTTCTTTATCTATGAAATACAATTTAATTAGCAAGTTGTCTTATGCACGAAGTTCCATTAGTTTAAAAAAAAAATCCTTTTTTTTTATCCGCAGACTCATCATGTCCTCCTAAAGGTATGACTTGTCCCCCACAAAAAATTAAGGTTTCACATACGCTTTTAAGGTATAGTTTGTTTTTCTCTGCATCCTTGGAATACTAAGCACTTTACTTTACAGCAACGCTCTCACTTCGTTTGGCTTGTTTTAGAGGAGACAGTTTTTCAGCGTTAGCCAAATTGGTTTGGCTTTTTCGGTAGTTTTCAAAATTTCCCAC
This sequence comes from Timema douglasi, assembly GCA_901482245.1. NCBI lineage: Eukaryota > Metazoa > Arthropoda > Insecta > Phasmatodea > Timematidae > Timema > Timema douglasi. Next base: position 234,729 of record CABEEJ010000381.1, on the reverse strand, counting down.
TGCCTTTCTCCAGTTACACACTCCCTTTGCAGTAAATGCATCATCTGCTTTATTAATTTGCTTTTGATCATTCACTCGGCAAACAAAACAATATGCTTTGTCTGTAGATGGACTATATTCCATCCGATTATATGTCCTGTACCATTCAGGCATAAACTTTCTTCCAGCAGTTATAGGAAACTCTGTAAAGATCAGCTGAAATAGACCATCATGAATATACTTATTTGCTAGGATTGAGTCATGGCAGGCAGGGATTCATGGAGGGAGTGTCAAAGGGTCAGTTGACCCCCCTGTGAAAGTTAGAAAATACAAAAATCAAAATGAAAGTTTAAATTTTAGAAAGAAAATACAACACAGATAAATTATACCATTTTTTTTGTCTCTTTTAACGCGCATACACCTCTTAAGCCGGGTCCCCACGTGCGTTATTCGTCCACGTTCATTCGATGTTTGATATGACTCACGCAAGTGCAAGTGTGTAAAAAATATTCGTTTTCATGTACGAATATTTGTCGTTAATACCGAGTAACTAACATTGTTCCGCATAGAAACGGTAGACTACCTCACATCAAAGAAAACTAATAAACGCCTGAGAGCAGTTTATCCACGAATACCGAATATAGAGTATGTGTGGACAGCAGGAGTGGTGGAACTGTGGGGGACTCTGTCCCCCTGGAGATAATTTGCCCCTCCCTGGAATAAACTCACCCTCCTCTCCTTAAACATATTTCAAACCCTCTTATATTATCGAATATGAAGCTGAAACATGGTTTAAATCAAACTCCAAATGACTTCTAGATTCACTTTACTGTCAAAAATTTGCCGGAGAAGACCGCTTCAAATAATTACTAGACTAGAGGCATCTAACTGGCAGAAAAAGTCCAAGGTCATCCAAATTTCAAAAATGTATAAGGGAGGACAACTCCAGATAGCTGCTACAAGATACATGTCATTTCGAAGAATGTCTAGGTGAAGAACACCCCAAATAGCCTAGTTTCTGAAATAAATTAATTTTCAAAATTTTGGCGGTGGAAGACCACTCCAAACATTATCTTCTAGAGGTATCTAACTATCATAAAAAATTAAGGTGAGGATCACTCTAAATATCTTCGAGGGGTATCCAAATTTCAAAAATGTCTAGGGGAGGAACACTTTAAATGATGTCCTATAATTTATAAAAGAATATAATTTTTAAAAAAATTCAAGGCAAAGACTACTCATAGCTTCTAGAATGAATCATTTTTTTTTTAAATATTGAAAGAGGGCCACTCCAAATAGTTTATGAAAATTATATGATTAAAAAATTGGATATGATTATCATCGTTTAAAACATGCATAAAATCCAACATGAATGAGAAATTATTAAATGGCTTTAAACAGAAATCTAACATTGTAAGTAACTATGTTATTTATAATTAATTATAACCCCCCATATTAAAATGATCTGGATCCGCCTCTGGGTCATGGCAAGGATCACGCTCGTTTATAATTAGTGATGTGTCGAAACACTTGCACTGGGGCATTGTTTAACTGTGCTGGTTGACCTTGTAGCCTCAGTTGCGCTGCCGTCAGGACATGATTCCAAAGTGAATGGGGCTAGCTATGGTTCTCGTGATTTATCCTCTGATTTATCCTCCTCGGTCCGTATATTCTTACTCGGTGGTCCGAAAAAAGAAATAAACGAGCTCTGTCCTTTTCTTTGACCCTGAAAAATATTAAAATATCCTACTAGTGAAATTCATTAAAATATTTTATAATTATTTCAATTAAAGCAAAATTAGTGAAAAGCTGAAATTTCAAGGAGTACGTGTGTTATCAAAAAGTTGATTTGAAAGTTCGGACCTCGTGTTTGGTTAGCTTAGTTGGTAGAGCATGCGACAGGAGATCGGTGGCCCAGTGTAGGGATCTCCGGGCTCAAGTCCTGGACAAGACATACAGCATTTTCAATAATTTTGCTTTAATTAAAAGAATACAGTAATTAAATAATTTATAATCTACATAAATAAAGATTTGAAAATTTGTGGGTAGGTACGTTCAAACTGGGTCTATGGTCAAAGCATTTCAATATGGATTACTGTAGAGTCTCGAAGGGCCGGTGTCGGACTGGGCCAGTGGTCTAATCCTAAAAATATTTAATTATTTTTAATTACTGAGATTGATTACATTAACGATTTATTTCATTTTATATGTTTACCTTTATTCCCAAATTTAAAAACTAAAAACTAGTTGTGGGTTCAAATCCTAACTGAGGGACAGCGGCGGATTTTTACAATAAATAATGTAATAATAAAAAATTCGTACTCACCATATTGGTAATTGTTTGGAGTTATTGAAAGATCATCCACTGGACACTAACAAAACAACTTTACGAACGTATACTACAACAAAAAATAAACAAGGTAAACTACAATAAACTGCAAAGTTTTAACTGTTTCAAACAACAAATAAACACTAACAATCGCCACTACTAAATACCTACTGGCATTTGTAGGTGGGAAAAGTTATTTTGGCAAGAAGGGTGGGGGATTCCTGTAACTCGGAAGGGTTGAAGGGGTATTGTTGTCTAGGTCTTTATGACTCACGCTGGACTTGTAGGGCCAGCACCTTCGCTTGTCGCTTCACAGCCGAACTTCTAAAATAGCTTATATAATAAATGTATACTAAATACAGATTAAACATGGTGATTTGCTGTTTGATAATACGTAAATAAAAGAATACATGTTTTTTTACGTAATCTAGTTAACATGATTAATTCAAACTAATCATCTCCAAAAATTACTTTTGATTAATAAAAAGGCTCTTTAGTTTAAATTCCCCAAATACTTAATTCAAAATGCAATCAAACTTAAATAAAAAGTTTCATCTGCTAATTTAAATCTTGTTTATTTAATTAATCACGACTATTCAAAAATAATAGACGCCGAAACCTGTGCTACACAATTTCCCATCAAAACTTTTTTTTTTTTTGCAATATATAAATAGTGTGCATTTATTATTTTCATTAATAAATTTATAAGTGAATTAAAACCAAACATGTTTAATTTTAGTTTGTAATTACATGATAATTTGCAAGGTTTAGTAATATTTTTGTAACTATATTATTGGACTATTTTTACAGCAATAAATTGTACCAGCTATTCGACAAGTGTATGCATTTAACCTTTCGTATAATATATTCTATTGAGTATAAGTGTTTGGAAAGTTTGATTGTTCTTATTGAACTTTTTTTCCCATCCAGTAATAGCTCAGCATAATTAACTAGGTGCAAACAGTGTTGTGTAGGACTACGTTTTATTCTAGTGGCTAGGTGATTTCGTAGTGTTCATTACTTATATTTTTTCCGTCAAGCGAATAAAATAAACTTATAATCGCCATGTCATCTATCACGGAAACACTAATTGACTGGTACGACTTTGTATTTTTCAAATTGGCAGGTAAGTGTAAAACGAAATTTCTCATGAAAACTCCTTAGTGTTAACAAAATATTGGCCTCTTTTTAAAAAAATATCTGTTTCAAAAATATAATATTAATAGTAATTTAACCTACTTTGGTGACAGCATGGTCTAAGGCGCTAATTTTGAAATAGACTAAACAGCCGATGATGGGGAGATCGTGGTTCGATCCCAGTTAGGTGTAATGATGGTGGTATTTCCTAAATGGCTTCCCATCTCCGGTGCAAATGTGGGTATGGTTCCTCTAAATTGAATCTCCCTCATCCGTAGTCTATAAGCGTGGTCAGTACATAAGCGTAAAACTCGAACTAGTTGTAAGACGCTGTACTAAAAAAAAAGCTTCATTAACTTGTAACATTTTTTAAATTCAGTTTGATGTAACCTATGTTGCATTCAATTAACTATTTCAATATTTATTATAATCGGATAGGGATGATGAAGATATTAAATTTTGAAGAAGTGTGCTCCCATTTGCGTGGATGTAGAATGTGAAACCGTTTAAGAATAATTGCCTCATATGTAGGCTAAATTGCCAAATATATATATATATACTTAGCACCACGTCTTACTACCCGTTCAGGTTATATGCTTAAGTACTAATTACACTAATGGATTAGGAAGTAGGAAGGTTGAATATAGATGAAGGGAATCCGCATATAGGGAGGGTGGAAAACCATTTAGGAAAAGCCACCTCAGTTCACCCAGCCAAGATCGAACCTCGATCTCCCCATCCTCGGTGGTCTAGCTCAACATGACTGGCGCGTTAGATAACTATGCCACCGAAGCGGGTGATGGTATTGTAATATTTTGATATTGTTTTAACACTTCTTTTAATGGGTATTATAATTTTTAAAGTTCCCACGATTAAAAGAACAAATAAATAAATTTAAAGTTATTTAGTAACATCAAAAAATACTACGTTTATTTAAAGTTGCGGGTTGTATACCACTTATGAACACAATCTACAAAGTTTCGGAGAAGTCAGTGAACAAATTTACCATTTCAGTGAAATATTGAACACCTTGTAGAATACGAGAAAACCTCGTAGAACAGTGTAAACCTACTTTTATGACACGTGGACTAATCTGTATAGTGAAGCAAACAAATCTGATAGCAATAAAGTGTATAGTGCAACAAACATAGCGGAAGCAATCAAACAAAATTATTGATAATGCTAATAAACAAGTACCACTTTTAAATTTGTATAGATGCCTTATATATGATTGAATACTAAAGATAAGGGCTATGTCTCTTTTCATTATAATTTATAAACATATTGGTATTTAACTGCCCAGATTAAGAATAGGTTGTACCACATTATTGTAATAAATTATAGAAATCAGAATTAAAGAGAAAACATTTCTGCCTGTTATCAGTAATGGTATATGTATGTGTGTGCACAGTTTCTTACTAACATTCGTATATAATTGAGTTTTCTAACAAGTGGAATTTAGAGGTAATGTACAAGCATTTTCATAGAGGGAGGGTGAGAACATATTTTGGTAAAAAAAATAGCCTCAGTACACCTTTCTTTGATATAAGCCTCCTCATTCTCAACATTATTGGCGAGAACCAAGTATTTAGTCCACCTGCCTAATGATGTGGGCCCAATGGATTAATCTATTAAAGGAAAATATTGTGTTAAAATATATAATGAAAAAAGGGTAATCTTTTGTTAGCTTGAGTGAGCAGTAAAAAGCGCTACTATAACATTTTTTTAAATTAAGAAAAATATATTTACATTAAACTTTCTTTTAGATCCACGAGTCAAAGATTGGCCACTCATAGGTAGCCCTGTTTACTTGCTGGTAATCGTCGCTTTATACCTCTTCTTCGTTCTGGTGGCCGGTCCCAAGTTCATGGAGAACAGAAGACCTTACAACCTCAAGAAGATAATCGCCGTTTACAACATCCTCCAAGTATTAGCCAACGCCTACCTCTTCTATGGGGTATGTTACTTCTACTTGAATACAAATATTCAAAGATTTCATTTCTGACAAAGTGAAATACAATTATTAATTTTCCACAACTTATTCTTTCGGAAGATTTAATCGCATTTAAATCGTACTAATGGTTCTAAGCACTCCAAACTACCTCGGAATTTAGTAACTGTGACTTCCTGAACCCCAGGGATACCTAGTTGAATTTTTTTTTACAATCATACTAAATTTATTTAAAAATTTGAATTTGTGTGATTATAAATTTTTTCACCAAAAAATATATGTTTGTATTTATTTATTTATGGTTTTTGCATTAATATATTACAGAAATTCAACTTGAAATATTTCCTGTACAAATATTGCTCTATATGACTCGAGTTCGAAAATAATTCTTTTTGATTCAAACTCGACTCTAACTCAATTAAAAGTTGAAAATGTCTTCTACCACACCCCGATTAATAACCAGCTGTTTTAAGTTTGTGGTGCAAAACATAATGGGTCAACATATATGGTTTCCAGCATTTGAACTGCTGCGCTGCTCAAGTAAATTCCGCTCTAAATTTTCGGCGTACATGTGAATCAAGATATATCTATAAAATGCACAGTTATAAGCCCAGTATAAACTGCGATGGACTATATCCAATTGTGCTTCATTTTTCCAGACACTCACCTCAGGCTGGACGGACAAGATTGGCTTGGGGTGTTACCCGATTAAGTACGAAGACGATCCTGATCTCAAGGTACGTCACAGGCTAAATATACAGACCAGAGGAAAACATGTTAAAATAAGTTACTCCATTGAAGGGGGAGTGTAAGTCAATGTGAAATAAAGTGTTCAGTTTTATAAGTTATATTTTCGGGAGTACAGATCAAAAATAAAAATAGTTCATTGGCTCTATCCATTCGAATTTTAGAGAAAGCCACCCACGCATGAATGTATGAACATATGAACTCCACACTGATTTATTCGTAAGGTTGGGCAAAAATGTATCATAGGATGACCACTTAGGATTGGAATATTAGCTAGATTCTTTGCAGCCGTGACCCAAAATCACTCATCTTTACAACCAAGTCACTGTCGCTAGGCAGTTGTATTGTATGGCGACCCTCATCATAATTATAACAAGGCTTTGAGTGGTGGCTTCCTACTAGAGATGGGCGATATATCACTGACTGTGATTTTTTCACCGATACCATTTGATCACTGATACTCCCAGTTACTCGATCTCAAAAGTATCGGTGATTGAGATATCAGTGATCGGAGATACTCGCATACTCGAAATACTCACAATACTCGAGCTACGGAGCTAGTATTGCTTCTTTTTCTAGACACTCGAATAAATACTCGCTTAACGGCCTTTGTTATTCTTTTATTTTTTATTTTCTACCAACTAATTGAGAATCGACCTTATTGACTGGAATGTTTTACGTGTTATTTCTATTTAAAACACTTGATCTCTTAGAGATCATTTATCAAAAACAGTATAAGATTGCTACGTAAAAATGACTTTGTTGTTAAGAGCAAAATTCAAAAGCAAGCTTACTAAGCAAATCACATTTCGGATTCTTTTTAAAAGTAGGCTACGAAAAAAAATCACATAACACAAATTACATAACAT
>CABEEJ010000381.1:214386-227553 GCA_901482245.1 Timema douglasi | reverse complement strand
ATCGAATTCCATTGCAAGCCGCCAAACTTCCAAGTAATTAGTTCTCCTTTCAAGTTCCAACCTACAACCGAATGTCATGGGATTATTCGAGTAAATACCCAGTACTCAGAAATACTCCATACTCCATACTCGATTGTACGCGCCTACTCGGACAGCAGCTAAATACTAACAGTGAAAAATAACTGGTATAAATCACCGATATTTTAAAATCACAGTCACTCTATTCACTGATATCGTAAAATCACTGTACTTCCTACTCACAAATATGTATTTATCCTAAACATTTTGATTTCAGTGATTTCTTCTAATCTTAAATTATTAAACTTTATTACAACTAAATTGGTTTCCTTGAATTGTATCAAAGAATTTTTTACACAAAAAGCTAGAATTGTTTAAAATATAATTCAACTTGCTTACTTTAATAAATGCCATTAATAAGCACTTTTTAAAATTGTGTTTTCCTTTAGATTAAGCCTAATTTAAAAGATATTGTTAAGATAAATAATCTTAGTTTAGATTAACAAGGTTAGGGGAGCGAATAGCACGCATGATGCTGACCAATGAAGTCAGAGCTAAATCCTGAATCATCCACCATTAAAGATGGTTTATATAACATGGTTTTACATTTTTTTTTTCTTCGCGCAAATGCTTACACAATACACAGGTATTTAAGTGCTGAGACTATGAAGGTCATTCGAGGGAAAACATTTCTTTTCTACATTATGAGTAGGGAGAAAACTGCTGTTATTCGAATGATCTTCATAGTCTTGGACCTAAAACTTACTTTCTAGCGAATGTTCTAGAGTAGTCAATTATATCGCTAAACCTGTACTTGAATTAAAGAGGATCAATAATAACTTTGAATTTGGTCTAGTAAATGTACTGTTACGTTGTTAAAATATATTTTATTCACAAAGAGAGTATTATTTATTATAATTTGAGTTTACTATTTCCAGCTGGCAGGGATGGTGTGGAAGGTTTTTATTCTCAAGATAGTGGACCTCTTAGATACGGTAAGTTCATATAATATGATATCTTGTTTTAATGGACTAGAAAAAATATATAGTTTGGTCATCTAAATATTAATTTATCGATGCATAGTTATTTGTAATATATTAGATACAAATAAAAAATAAAAATGCACAGTCACTGTTCAGCGTATTAGTTTATTATTAATCAAATAAGAAGCTTTCAAATAAACTTTGTGATATCACACATTTAAAACTCAGTTTAAAAACAACTTAACCAAATCCAGCATGTTTTACAATTGGTTAGCATCTACAGAGAGAGAAATACAGAGAGGTAATTTTGATAATCCTAATTTCTTATAATCCTTCCAATCCTTTGGTATTCAAGGGATTCAAGTTTAGAACAAATTTCAAGAAATATTTTGAATACACATTAGGAGACCTTGACTTGAAATCATCATATTAAGATAATACCTAACTTAAGTGTATAAATTTGTATCATTTGGAAAACACGACACTTTATTATTTCTATAGCTAAGAAATAAAATAACATAGATGTCTATTGTCAGTGGTATCAAAACTTTAGAAAATCTATTTATGGTTTTATTTTCAATATTTTCACTTTAACTAGAATCGTAAATTTATAAAAATTCTAGATTCTAAATAGAATATTCTATTAGGATTCGAAAAATACAAGATTATATACATCAACCCATCTCTAGCATTATTATTTATAACTGTTTATTGTTGTTTCATTGTCAGATATTCTTCGTGCTAAGGAAGAAAAGTAATCAGGTGACCTTCCTTCACGTGTATCATCATGTCTCCACTATTGCTATCTCACTTCTCGGCGCCAAGTATTTTCCAGGTCAGCTGAACAACTCATTATTATATTAAATTAATATTATAAAGAACGTACTTTGGTAGAACAGCAATTAATTGATTGATACACTTCTTTAGTCAATTAAACAATATAAATTATTATTGTTACAAGGAATTAATTTATTCAGAGAGAAATTATTTGATCAATAAATTAAATCAATTTCGTCAATCAAACAATATAAATTAAGAATATAACAAGGGATTGATTTATTCAAAAAGAAATGGTTAAATCAAGAAATTAAATCAATTACACAGACATAATCACATTCCTAAAAATCATATCTGAGATTGTTAAGGGGCGAGACATTTAATTTATAATAGGTAATATTTACACAATTACAATACAATTAATAAATATTAACTACTATAAATTCAATTTCTTGCCCCTTAACAATCTCAGAGGTGATTTTTAGGAATGTGATTATGTCTGTGTAATTTATTTAATTTCTTGATCTAACAAGTTCTCTTTGAATAAATTAATTCCTTGTTACAATCATAATTTATATAGTTTAATTAACTAAATAAGTGTAGCAATCAATTAAGTGCTGTTCTACCAAAGTACGTTCCTTATAATATTAATTTCATATATCTCCTTCCTACAATTAATATGAATATAACTAAACTCATTATTATATTAGCTTTGTTCACGTCTTCAGACCAAAAATGTTTTTTTTGCTACTTTCTAGCTTGTTTTCGTTGAGAGATCAGAGAATAACTTATCTTTTTCCTCAATCTTCCGAATGAGTATTCCAGGCAGGTTGAAAACGGAGAAAATCTCCTATTTTTATTTCAAATTGAATATTTGAATTAATATATATATATATATTTTTATTTCAAGATAAGTCTATATTTATTCTTGTTTAGGCTTATAAACCCGCGCTTTGGGGTACTCACACTAAATGTCAAGCTCAGCTTGTCTGAATAATCGATGACAGAGTGGACAAGGTTTAATTACCGACCTGGTGTACTAAGAGTTATTTTCCTTAAATGGTTTCCCACTATTCCCCCAAGCAAATGCTATTATATTTTCTTAAAAATCCTACCTTAATCATCCCTTCACCATTAGCATAATTAAAATACGAGGCTTGGTCCAAAAGTTCACGGACTATTGAACAAATAAACAATTAGTCACAGTGCATGTCAGGGATGGGATACGGTGCTAAAAATCTTCATTTTGAATCAGTGTGAAGAGTTTTACGTTGATAGGTGCAAGCTTTTTTTATTCATTAACTTTTTTTGGTTTCAGTGTAAATCGTGTTCTATCATTTGTTTTTAGAAGGAAAGTTGCAGATTTCAAGGAAATGGTTTATTTCAAGGAGCAGCACGTATGCACCAAGCTTTGTTTCACATTCTTCAAGGCCACGTTGGAGACCCACGAAGGGCTTAAAGGCTGATGATACTATGGGCAGAACCAAGTATATCGAGTTTTTCTTGATGATCAAACTTGGGCAAAAGTTTATTGATGTATCAGACTTTCTGATCATTCCGAAACCAGCAGAATGAAGGAAAATATTTAAAAAAAAGTTCATTAGACCATCCACGAGGACTATCGACAATCGATAAGTGAAATTTGCAACATCATTGACTTGTCTTTTGATCCAAGTCAACGCATTCTTACGAAGTAACTCAAAATGAGGCGGATCATTGCAAAATGTATGTTCCATTTGCTAAAACAGGACCAGAACCAGCACCATTACAGTGTTTACAGAGACCCCAAGGAACAGGTAATAAATGGCTTAAGCATCCTTTCCAAGTTCTTCCCTGGTGATGAAAGCTTAGTTTACGGCTATAGTCAAGAAACCAAGCAGGTGTCATTCCTGTGTAAAAAATATTTCTTCACTGCGACCAAAGAAAACGGGATAGGTCAAGAGCAACGTCAAGATCGTGCTGATTTGTTTCTTCATCTTGGAGTTGGTTCATAAGTATTTTTTCTGGCGCCTTTGAATCAGTATGTGAGGTGAGAATGTCCGAATAAGTGGTGCGCACAAGATTTACGGATGCATCACAACGCGCTGGAATATACCGTTATGTCCGTACAACAATCTATAACCAAAAGCAGAATAGCAAAGGTCCCAATCTCCTCTAGTCCTTCAATCTATGCTTCTATGACTTCTTTCTGTTCCTCAAGCGGAACCTCTTGCTGAAGAGGTGACGATTTGCTGCATCCAGAAGATTCAAGCAGAATCGCAGGCGATGACAAAAATATCTTAAAATTGGAGTTTCAGAGGTGCTTCCCCAACAGGGAAAAAACTGGGCCCTTTGTACCAGTCACAAAGACACTTTTTAGACGAGGACAAAATTAATTATAACCTAAAATTATACCATATTTGTTATTGGTACAGCCAAGAAACTTTTAGGTGGCCTCCCGTATATGCAGTAAACCCAAGGGTTATTGAGACGAAGTGAATCTAAATAATATAGTATAATGTATTGTTCAAAATAACTTTTGTAACTATAGTATTATCCTTCTAGGATTTGTTATTTTATTTTTATTAATTCATTTTGTGTTCGACACTTTTTTCTCACCGCTAATGTTATGAGCCCTTAACTTATTTCAATATCATTAATAAATATCCTAGATCATTTCAGCTATAAAGTGATTATTTAAATATGGCCAGAAGGTAGTTTTAGAGCTATATCAGGGAGCCTTTTTATAGATGAATAGTTGTACTTTCGAATACCAGAGAAATAATCTGTGTTGATAAAAAATGGTACGCCTGTTTCAGGTGGCGCTGCGACGTTCCCTATATTGCCCAATACATTGGTGCATGTCTTGATGTACACCTACTACCTGTTAGCACTTCAAGGACCTGACATGCAGAAGAAACTTGCCAGGTTCAAGAAATACCTCACCACCATTCAGCTGGTATGATTGAAATGATGATTTTAATTTATTTGTGTTTTTACAGCCCTCGATATCATAGGGTAGATAGTCCTCCAATAATCTATTTGGCCATGGTGCTATGAAAGTAGAATTAATAATTCTATTTTGAAATAATTAATTTCAAAAGATTCACTAACCAATGATGACACAGTTATGACAAACGTGTATCTCAGTTGGCCTGCTAAAAAAATTATTTAAGAGGAAACCATGGTGCAAAAGGGTGTCAAAACATGTCATGGAATTACGCAATTTTTTTCATCGATGAAATATAAAAGAAAAAAATTATAAACAGTCTCACATATTTTCATAATAAGTATAATTTTTTTTAATGTCTGAAAATGTCATATGACTCCCAGATTTCCAAAGTGGCCGCGCTCCTCAAGTTTTGTATTAGTAATATTTATATTTAATCTCTAAAATAAAGCTTTTTAAGACAATTTCAATACACCAATAGCCACACATTTTTATTAGATAAAACATTTTAAAATATTGAAACTTTACGTCTTTCGGTGGCTGCTTGGTCTAAGGTGTCACTCTCACAATAGACTAGATGGCCGATTACAGCGATATGGGGTTCAAATCCCGGTTGGGTGTAATGAGGGTGGTTTTTCTTAAATGGTTTACCAATCTCCCTCCACCCAAAAGTGGGTACACTTCCTCTAAATTCAACCTCCCTTATCCTAACTCATTAGTTTAATTAATACATATTTGTATAACCTAAAGAGATAGTAGGACGGGGTGCAAAACAAATAAATTTTAATTCGTAAACCAAATGGTAACTTCTTTATAATCTCTGTATTAATACTCTTATATTATAGATAAAGTTTACTCTCTTACTTTAGAGTACACTAATTAGTATTAATATATAAAATCATATTCAATATTCTGTACTCGCCAAAATTAAATTAATTTGTTTTTCAATGCTTTTCTATCTATGCGTCACAGGTACTTAATATAAATGGAAAGTTTAGCACTTGGGACTGTAATTTTAGTGAGTGAATACCAAATCATTTGTAAAAAAATCTTATCTAGGTCAATATTAAAATAAAAGCCAAATATGTGGTTGATAATTTTTTTTTTTAACATATATAAACTATATTGAACATATTAGAGGCTTGACTTGCTTTTTGTTTCTCAGCTAGAGAAGGTTTGTTTCAACGTCTTCTAAGGGCGTTTACTCCCGTTTTAACATTCCTATTTGACTACCACAAATGACTCAATAAGCTTCAACGTTATGAGATGAAAAACGGGTAAAGTTTCCAGGGCAGAATATTAAGTCACTTACCTGGGGTTCATTCTACGAACTAGTTTAGTTAACCTACATAATATACCACAAGAACACCATCAATATACTGAAGTATTAAAGTTGTTAATAGCGCCACTTAACATTTTTGTATTTGGAATTGTCATAGACTCAAAATGTACTTCTAGACTAAAGAACGAAAATATTAATGTTTTACTAAACATAAATTAAAATAACGTCAACAGTTTTTTAAAGTATAAAATAGTCTTTCATTGAAACCAAGCCTGTTTCAATAGTAACTTTTGATGATTTTTTTCAATAGTTCATTAGCTATAAGATCATTAATTTTTACATTTCCATCACTTATGTACTATACATTGCAGTACATTTTTACCAATAAGTGAAAGTGTACTATGATATTTCTCCATGTGATATTCTAAGTAACCTGTTATTAGCTTATGTTGAACTTTTTGATTTGGTGATAAGCAGCTAAAGCAAAACATTTGTTCACAGGTACAATTTGTTATGATGGTAGCCCACGCGTCTCAGGGTTTTTTACCAAATTGTGACTACCCTATAGCCGTGGTCCTAATGTACATACCTAACATTGTGGTGATCTTCCATCTATTCTACAACTTCTACACTAAGACTTATATCAACAGAGAAAAGAAGAATTAATAATAGCCGACATCCACATGACCGTGACTCTACTGTACAGTGTACACACCAAGCATCGTAGTGTTCTACAATTTGTTCTACAACTTTTAAATCAAGACTTATAGCAAAATAAATAAAAGGGAATTATATTAATTGACATCCATATGACCGTGACACTACTGTACACACCAAGCATCGTAGTGTTCTACAATTTGTTCTACAACTTTTAAATCAAGACTTATAGCAAAATAAATAAAAGGGAATTATATTAATTGACATCCATATGACCGTGACACTACTGTTCATAATTATAATATTATTCTCAACTTTTGTTATTATATAATTTGTAATTGACAAATATATAACCTAATATCTTAAAATATAAATGAGGATCCCTCCGGAAAAAGGGCACATGGGCTCATAGGCCCTTTTTCCCAATATTGCATTTTTAGATTCTTCATGTTTACCTCCCTACATATTGTGTAAAAGTTCAACTTCTTACCTCATTCATAAATGGCAGTAAATTGCATTTTATTTTTGCAAGCTATGAGCCCTTTTTCGAAATATATGATTTGATACATCTTGTCATTTGTTTATAAGCTTAGGAACACTGTTTTTTTTTGGTGCATAGTGGAGTGTATTGATAATTGTGAAAATGTAGGAAATTTCACAAACCGTTGGAAATATAATGAATGGAATAAAAACAGAAATAGTGGTAAACCATTACAATAGTGTATGTGTCACTGGCAATGTGGGAAATACAGGCGTTCTACAAAATGTCTAAGCTTTCTATATAATGCCTGAGTGGCAAAGAATTAAGTAAACGAGCTTTGCTGTTGTATCTCATACTTATTTTCAAGCCCTTTGTTTTTTGGAGTCCTAGAATATGCTATCAATTATTTTATCCAGTTTTATGTAATTCTTGCGCCGTTTTTTTAAGGTTCGCCTAATTCCTTGGATTTAAGTTGGTCAGGTTAGATTATTTTAGAATAAGGCAGTAAGGTTAGGTTAGTTTAGGTTAGCTACTGGTCTTGGTAATATATAATGACTGGTTATTCTATAAATTTTTAAAGAAAAGTATTAAATACAACAGCAAAACTAATGTAAATAATACTTCGCCAAAATCAGTTAGGAATTATGTAGAAAGCCTAAGAATTTTATATAATGCCTGGATTACACATATTGCCGTAAACATATGCATTTCAAGCAAACTATAGGTAAATATTTGCATTGATTTAATTTATTTTTCATTTAATTTGTGCTATGTAGAAAAAGGGCTTATAACACCATATAGTTTATTATTTATTGTACTTGAATAAATTATATAGCAAAAAAAGTGTAAAACTAGATAAACATATATTTAAAACAATAAACCTAACTATTAAACCTACATCGAACATTATTATAAAGCATTCGTGACATTTGAAACATTCAAACGCGTTTTTCTCATAATCAGTATTCCTGCCATGTGCCCCTCTTCCAGAAAGCTTCTCAATTTATACTTTACAATAACTGTACTTCAACTTATTCTTTCAAATATAATTTTTTCCAACATTTTAATAACTATTCTTATTTTTTAAAGTGTTTAATGTTATTTTAAAAGCTCTAAAAGAGCTATTTTTTTATTTTATAAACATTTTTAAACATACCCAATTAAATCTATATTATTTAATTGTTCTTATCTTTTGTAAACCAATAGGCCTAAATCATAAATTTATATTTTTTTCAAATATGGTCTTAACTTAAATAACGCTCCTTAGTGAAAAAAAAATGTTTAGAATGTTTACTAAAATGTCTACTGCACCCACCTAACATCGGTGTGTTTCTATCTCTATCTATTTCACAACTTCTGCATTAAGATGCGTAGCAACAGAAAAAAAATATTTTGGCATGCATCCACCTTAATATGTATTATTATTATTAGCACCGCGTCTTACTACCCGTTCGGGTTATACGCACTTACGCTAATGTGTAATGGTAGGGTGATTGTGAGATGAAATGAAGGACCTACAATTTAACTTGGAATCCGAACCACGGTGGAGACCTGGCATTCCTCACATTCACAAGATGTCTTGTCAGAGGTGAAGGAAGGGTTTGGTAATCAGATAAATCTTTGCCGGGACCTGGGATTGAACTCCGGCCGCCAGCATAGAAGTCTGACACCTTACCCCTAGACCACCAGGTCACCGACTTAATATGTATTAATAAATTGAAGAGTTTGTTTGTTTGTCTATCATGATCATTGCATGATGTCTACTTTACATATAGTTAATTGAGCTATCATATATATATGGTGGGGCTATCTTGACGCGCAAATGAAGCCGACCCTGACTTGGGGAATGTTGGGGTTAGGGAGTATGACTCAAGCCGGGGGGAGCGTGGCTGCTTGCATTTCCTAAAAAACAGTCATGACTCTAATATACGTTATATAACTTAATATGTAATATATTTAATGCCCTTAATAGACCTTGAAATAACATAATAAGTGAAAGGATTTACATTTACTGGTTACATTTTTATATAAAAAGAATTGGTTAACAACATATAGATTATTACAATAAAACAGAAATAACAAAATAAAGGTTTTACAATGATATTCCGGTTATACTTTGAAGTTTGATGCAGATAATTAGACTTTGTGAATTTGAATATTCTGCTGTAGCTACTAGGGCTGTGTAGGAGCCGGGCTACTGGATGAATTGATTTGAAGAAAAATAGTAGTTAATAACAAAATATAGAACAAGATATAATTACATATATAACTTTAAATCAGTTAAGCCAGTCTGGGTTGTAAATTAAACTCTTTAAAACATTTAGTATAATGATAAAAAATAGTAAAGTTCCTTGATTATAGTGGTTGATGGCTAATAAGCAGGTGTCAACAAAATAGTACTATGGCTGGTCTGCCAACGCATTCTATAGTACACAAAAACCTAGTTGCAAATAAACTAAGAGTAACACTAACACAATATGAGCCCAAAAACCGGGCAAAGAAAAAGGGTATTACTGGCGCGAACCCCACTATGACTCTATAGCAGTTCCCCGGTTTGCTCACCGAAGCTAATACCGTTACGAGAATCGTGACTGCTTAACCAACACAAAATAAAGAATTCCACCAACTCAACTGAGGTATGTAATCCAATACAGACAACCTGGGTGTAGCCATCCAAAAAGTAAACAGGTGTGCATGACGTTTACGGCGTCATGCGAAACATTGAGTCAAATTAGACTACTGGAACTTGTGGAAGTTTAGCAAGTCTGTAACTAAGACATCACTGTATTCCAAGCCCAAGGCTCGTAACGTAAACACTGTATAGTAAATATACAGAGCGACATAGTCTCTAGGACTGATGTAACATACATGAAACTAGCTATTACTAGACTTACCCCTCATTCTGCAGGACACAATATTTAAACAACCAAATAAACCTTTAAGTTAGGAAGTCAACAAGACTGGCCGTTGATCCATTGTCAATTCGACAAATTTATCAATACAAATGAAAATCGTCTCCGACAATATACGGAAAAACTTAAAAGGTGCAAAAAGACATTGCCTGTCCTTTACTACAAAATTTAGATTCTGAGTCATAAGGACACGTTGATTACTTTGAAATACTTTATTAATTGAAGTCCGTGGTCCTATCCATGGCTGCGGTGGATCCGACGTCTCCAGTTTGACGGGGTTTTTTTTTTATCGAAAAGTCCGTCATCCTGTCCATGGCGGCGGCGTATCAGACGGACCAAGCTTTATGGTCGTCGTGTTCTTTGATGCGGCGCAGAAGTTCTTGCTTCAATGCTGGGTTGCAGTAAATAGGCTGTAATGGGAACCTGGCTGGGGGTCTTTATATAGTGCTAAATCTGATACGAATGGAGCAAAGCAGAGAAGGTGATAAAAAAAGTAACATAGAAAGGATAAATATGGACGAAGGTGGGCAGAAAGAGGAAATAACAAGAGAAATCCACTTGCAGAGAAAGGGAGGAACAAGATTCCTTGGCTCACCACTAGAGTCTCTCGACGTGGAGTGGGTCAGTAGGTCGAACTCGATATGCACTCCTTTCTTTCGTCAGGTGTTATAATGTAAGCACGTGTGGCTGCCATCTTTGAATAATTTTCTTCTATGGGTGAGTGGATATGAAAGCAATTTCTATTTAAATATCTCTGGTACGATTATATGATTTAGGATCCGTTATTATTTTTATGAGAATTTGTGATATAGATATATTTTACTATTTTTTCTTGTTTACAGCATGGAAAGCGTAAGTAAATTTATCCGACATCATCCAATGGCAAAGGGTCTGCGTTAACGTATTTTATTCATGCATATGATAATATTAATCCCCTTCTTTGATAACTGCTACAGTATTTATCAAAATACAATATTTTTGACCAACCACGTGTTTGAATGTATGGAGATACGTAATTTTATTAGACTGCATCTAGTCAGAGAAAATAAACTTCGAGATAGATTCAATTAACATAGTTCCTTTCTTGCGTAAATTATAAAAAAATTGATTTTTAATTGTAGCTGTCCAATCTGTTTGATTGACATGCTACAGTTTAAACTTATTTGTTCACAAAATATTGTGTTAGGTTAGGTTTAGTGACAGTGAAAACAATTGTGTTGATGAAAATACAAAGTTCAAAATTATTAATTAACAAATTAGTATTTTAGATTAGGCTTAGTGACAATAAAAAAATATTCATGAAGCGATAAAGTTAAAATTTATTAATTCAGAAAATATATTTGGCTAGGCCTTGTGACAAAAATATTTAAAATTTATTGAAATGATAATATTAATACTGTATATAGCGAGTGAGACCATGCTCGAGCCAACCCCGAACAATCACCAGGCTTGGGCCACCCCTCATAGCAAGGGGGTTGGGGACATTCCAACGGGCTGAGTGTAGGGCTAAACCAGACAGGTGTGACAAGAGACAGTCGAGCAACAGGGCTGAGAGTGTAAACACTAGAGTGCGTGTTTTCGCATTGTAATGGACGTGTGCGACGGACTCAAGACTTGTGTATTTAATAAACGTATCAATAAGTAATCATTCTTTGTAATGTTGTTTAGAAATAAGAGTAGTAAATAAGAACCATAACAGTAGTGGCAGCGGTAGTATAGTACGTTATTATATTATACTATAATAAACTACAATGGCTAGTGCTGTATTAATGCCTCGAACATTCGACAGTCAAAGTGAAATGTCCGAGTGGATCGCCCATTTTGAGTTAGTGACCACAATGAACAATTGGTCGGATGACGCAATTAAGTGCGTGTATCTTTCAGCACGTTTTGCCGGTAAAGCGTTACAATCATATCTTTTTTGGACCAAGAAGAACAAAAACAATATTATAAAGTTAAAAATGGATTAAAACAAGCTTTTTCCCTGAGGCAAGGATACGAACTTTTTAAAGCCATGTTTCGTAACCGACGTCATGCACCCACGGAACCACTCCCGTTGCTTGGGCTGGATTTACGCCGGCTTTCAGCTAAAGCTTTCCCAAATTTAGATGCGGCTGTGAGAGATGTTCTCGCCAAGGACCAATTTATAGAAGCGTTAAATGACGCGCAATTGCGTTTATTTGTACGACAGGCGGGACCTAAAACGCTTGACGAAGCTATAACTGTTGAGGTAGAAACAGAATCTACCCTCGAAGTGGAAAGTTCAAGGACACTACCAACCCACAAAAGTGGCAATGAGACGCCCACCAATCCTCCGGGCATAGTGGCGGTTATTACTCTGCAAGATACGAGCAAGTTGCTTCAGGAACAACAAAAGACGCTTCAGGCCATGACGACAGCGATGCAGCAATTATCAGTCACACTTTCTGCATCACGGCAGCGGAGTGACTGATGACCATTACAATCATCATCTGGTCGATCAATGAGATGCTGGGCTTGTGGCGAAAACGGCCACCGACGGTCACAGTGCCCTTAGGGAAATGGCCAGCGGCCAGTATGAACGAGTTCATGCTGGCCGGGATTCCACACGGGACCGCAAATCGCGCGAAGGCCAAGGAGACTTCACACGGGACCGTGAAACGCGTGATGGCCAAGGAGACTTCACATGGGACCGCGAAACGCGCGATGGCCAAGGAGGCTTCACACAGAACCGCGAAACGTGTGACGGCCAAGGAAGCTTCACATGGAACTGCGAAACGCGCGCCGAATGGGGAGGTTTCACAAGAGACCGGTAAACGCGTGCCACCAGAGGAGGATCTACCCACGATCCCGGAACACGCGCTGGCTGAGAAGCATTCATACGGGAGAAGTCGAGAAGTCAAATGGCATGCTCTGATGCTCCCTGAAGGGGAGCACGAGAGCAAGTTCCAACACTTACCGAACAATTGGTCACACCGTGTGGTTCGCAAAAATTAAGAACGGGTTGTCGCGTTTCGCGGAGTTCTGAAACAAAGAAACAGATATTACATATTATTAGTAACATTGGGGGGGACGTGAAAGGGGTAAGAAATTTGAGAAACCGAATAAGGGTTTTTTAGAGTTACGTGCGGAGACACTACTCTATAGGG
>CABEEJ010000381.1:157055-195931 GCA_901482245.1 Timema douglasi | reverse complement strand
GACGACGATGGGGAGGACGATCTCCGGGACCTTGCTCACAGTCCAACACATTATAATATAAGTCACTTCAATATCACAAGTGTACAGTGATAACAAACATTTAACTGAAATATGTGCAAATAATTTACTGGTGTGATATAAATAAACCGTGTGTGAAATAACAGCCAACAACATTTCTCTTTCTTTAATAATATTAATACCGATTTAATTAGTGCTCGAACACGGGGCTATAGACAGCAGATTAGACGGTATATTTTCCGTACAGTGGTGATAGGCGCTCGATCACGGAGCTTAAGACAACCTATATAAAACATCACATCATCTTTTATCTGGGAATTAATCCGTTGTGTATCAATTCACACCCGAAGTAGGGTGATTGATCACACATATTATTATTATTGACGCCCAAAGAGCGGCGCGCATTTTATTCCGTATTGTTACAACGTACACTACTAGATTTGTGAAAAGTGAGTTTTTTGCTTTGTGCTTTATCAGAAGACATCGTGAAGCTTGATTTGACTTTCTTCTGCAAATCATCTTTGTAGGAACTGCTTGGTAAAATCTTGACTGGTGTGGTTGTCCTCCTTTACTTTTACCTAAAATTAATGCTATATTAACTTTTTATTCTGATTTGTATTTTTGTTTTATTTTTTTATTGTTAATTTAATTTCTGCTATGTCTATGTTTTAATTCCATGTTTAGTTCCATTAAATAAGATAAATCAATTTTTCAATTTCAATTTAATTTTCCTTTTCTTTAATATAATAAATTTAAATATCTTGTTTCTCAAATCTTAATCTGATCTTTATTTGTTTCTAATTGTGATGTGTCGTTTATGTGATGAATGTGGTAGTTTCGGAAGTCAATCCGGGCCACGCAGCCAAATATTCTCCATTGTACTAACTTTGCCGTCATATCAGTTTATTTACATTAAATCAATAAGAAGTGTTTCCATCCAAAAACCAGAAATGACTCGTCTCTCTCGAAACAGATAGGTATTTGATTTAACAGAAATTTACGGTTGTAATATTGTGACGGTATTTTAGATTAAATAAGTCAGAAAGGTTTTGTATCAAATACAGTCTGACCCCCCTGGTTCTAGCTCTTAAGTTTGAAGTTCAATATCTAACCGAGCGTGCTCGTTCGATTGACTCAAATTGGGGTTTCCCATCAACTCTATAAAGCGAAAGTTGATGACTTAAAAATAGCACTCAAGTGACTTTAAAGAAATATTTATATTCATCCTCAACATGCTTATTTTCATTAAAAAAATCTTGGCGTTGAGGATTTCAAGACCGGTCTAAACGCACAACTGCTCTACCATATATACAAAGATACGTATAGCCTGGACGGGTAGTAAGACGTGATTAACATTATGTATAAAATGCTGCATTATATATATATATATATATATATATATGCATTGCTATATTATGTATATAATGCTGCTCTGCCATATATATATATATCATTCCTATTAATTTGTATTAGATTCTTATTATTTAATTATTTATTAGTTATAATAGTGATAAATATATATAATTTATATTTAACTTAAATCAATTTAATATTATTATTATTATATTAAATAGATGAACGTGCAACATTATTTTATAAGTTTAAAAGTTAAAAGGGGGGTTTAGGTATTATTATATATTATAATTTTAGTTATTAAAAGAATATTATTAAATTATATTAATATATATTAAAGTATACCTTCGCTCCTTGAGGACGTCCCACTGTGTGTGGCAGAGGATGTGGTTTCAGTGTGACGGTGCCCCAGCTCACTACACATCAGCTGCGCGCCGACTGCTAGATGGCATTTACCCCACAGGTTGATTGACCGTGGCGGGCCAGTGGAATGACCCCCGAGGTCACCGGACCTCACACCACTGGATTGCATTCTGTGGGGTCACCTGAAAGCACTGGTTTACCCACCCGACGATCCCTCACAGTCACCCGAGGACATTGTGGCACGGCTACACGCGACACTGCTACGGTGGTTGACGTCCCCATGCTACGCCACCTCGTGCACGCCAAACGACTCCATTTGACGTGCGGAGTGAACTTCTAACACCTCGTGTGAAGTTTCGGCACTACTGCAGCCGATTTAACATGTGGCTAAAATGGAGTAAAATTGTTGGGTTTTTTTTACAGTACTTTCATGACGTTTTCCTCCAAACGTAAGAGCCTAACACTTTTCTACCCGAGATTATTTTGTACTTAGATCTGCTCACATGATCGTGTGGTACTGTCCTGATCCTAGATTAACATGACACCCTGTATAAACTCCATCCACCCTAACCTTGACCACTTACAATATGAATCTATCTTATAAGATGCACCATAGCGTAACCCATCAAGCTAAGTTCTCTATATTCTAAGATAATCACAACTTGTGAATGTGAGGAATGCCAGGCCTCCACCGTGGTTCGGATTCCACGTTAAGCTGGAGGTCCTTCATTTCATCTCACAATCACCCTACCATTACACATTAGCGTAAGTGCGTATAACCCGAACGGGTAGTAAGACGCGATGCTAATAATAATAATAATAATANNNCATATTGAAGAATAATCATAGACGCTACCATAAAATATGAGTGACTATCGACATTTTTATGAGGAATAAATTAAATTTTCAAAATAAAATATAGCCTATGTTACTCGCTGATAATGTAGCTTTATATTGGTGAAAGCATTTTTAAAATCGCTCCAGTAGTTTTTGAGTTTATCCATTGCAGACAAAAAAACAAAAAAATCAAATCTTTCCTCTTTATAATATTAGTGTAGATAAGCCTACTGTATCCTACGTAATATTCTCATTAAAAAAAACTATTCAGTGTTTTCTAGCTTCCTTTAATTTGTGATCGTTGTTTCGCAATTTACCACGTATTGTTTATAAAATTTAAAAAGAAAGTTCACGTGTATCCCTACTTACCTCGTACTAATCGAACTAACCAGAGACTATAGTAATTTAAATTAAAAGTAATGTTAATTTTCATAGAGTACTAAACTTTTCTTTAAATCCATTACTGTTTCCAGCCGGTGGATTGGATCCGTTTTTTATTAAGCCATACATTTTACTCTACCGGCTGGCTAGGCCTGTTGTAGCTTCATAAGCCTTATCATTTAATTTAAAAATAAGACAGGCACTACAACCAGTTCCCGTCCATTAATTCATCACTGTGAAAGGGAAAGCCCACATTTCACCAGTGATACTTTTTTAGACCATGCTAGGAACCGAACCTGGGACCCTTAGCTCAGTAGACAAACGCGACACCGACTGAGTTTAGGCGTTGGATATATTACTGAACTATGGAGGGTAAAAATAACACAAGAAAATACAGCTTTTTATCAAAATATTTTACTATATAAAAATAGTAGAAAGAACATGCGATATAAAAAACACATTCAGCACACATATACTTTATGTTCAAACAGTTATATCACTATAAGTCCGTGGTTTTGTCCAATTAGGCCCACAAGTGAACAACCTTGAATATTTACAAACTTATGGGGCTTAACGTAGGATTTTAAAAATATTACAATGTGTAATTTACAAGCAGTTGTTCTTGTTAATGTATATTAAATATATGTATGAATGAAGCCTCTTATTTCAAATAGTTTAACTTTTTTAAACGTAGTTTTATTTGATAAATATTTAGTTTAAGATTAATCTCTTTTGGATGAACTACGTACACAACAGTTAGAGATTCTAGAATTCTTGGGACAAGATTTTTTTGCACTTATTTATTCACAAAGATTTTTAATCTTACAAAGAACATTAACAAATGTATGGCCTTTAATTTTATTATTTATAGTCCTGTAAATGACAGGTCAATTTGTAGGTTTAATTTAGAATAATTGTAAATAAGTAATCTACATAAAAACACAGGTGCTAATAGTAATAGCAGTAAATCAAAAAAATTGTAAATAAAAAATATAAATCAATCTGAGTGTATAAAATTCCTGCGAGTCTTAACAAAATGTATTGCACTCGACCAATCTTCTCAGTATTGGTTGGATTTAAAAAAAATTACCAACACATATGCAACGCGCACCTTAACTCAAACTGTTTGTTAAATAAACATGTTTTCATAATATGTACATTTTCACTCATTAAACCTAGTGAATGTATTATTGGAGCTTAAAATCTCACCATTCTCGTAAAATCTTGAATAAAGAAGGCTGTGACGAACTAATGTCTGGGAAGATAAATAGGAGAAGAAGAGGGGAATGGCTGGGGAAGGGTGTATACATACCCGAAACCTTAAGTCTGAGAGCACTGTCAGGCCTGATAGGAACAACACTTATTATTTTTATTATTATTAAAAATTTAATTAAAATTTTTTTTTTGTGTGTGACACTTAAAAATTATATTATATTTATCATGTCTATTACCTCATAAACCACAAGGATTAACCTTTTTAGTCAATTAACTATATTAACACAATTTTGTCCTTTTTTTTTGGTTATTTTATTCCCAACTACACATGCCTATGTAATTCCTTTTATCATTTGCTTAGAATTGTTATAATTCATGATCGAGATACTTTGTTGAATTTTTACGAATCTCGAATCTTTCGAATACCATAGGATTCGAGAGTCTCTGGGGCTCAAGGATACAATCATCCTATCTCTATTATTAGAGGTGAAGGGGAGTAAATTCTAGGGGGGAGGGGGGAATAAAGGCACAAATATAATCTATCCTGGGAACAAATAAAATATTGATTCGCTGCTACTGATCAGTTAAATAAATAGTCATTATTTGATAGCTAAATAAGAAATATTTGTCAATATTTATTTCACCTCTAATGGGTAGGGATGAGTAAGGTAAAACATCAAAAGAAACAATTTAGCAGGAAAAAAATACCTCAGTGCATCCAATCTGGATTTGAGCCCCGACTTTCCAGTCGCCGATAACAGAGCATATTGTGAGTGTGAAAACAAAGAGCAATTATTGACCATCAATACTGACTGGTGTGAGAAATTTTACTGTAGTTTCCTTATCATCTCTCATGTACACATCCTCTAAATAACCCAACTTTTCTAATCCTACGGTTAATAACCTTGGAGTTAAAAGTTATATTTAAAATAATAGCTTTGCGAGTATCAATGTACACATTTATTTATAAACACACCACATAATTCCAATTTTTATAGAAAGGGCAGCTAAAAGAGGTTATAAGATCTACTTTCACGTATTCATACGGCAGGTAATGTGAACTGCAGCTGTTACTTTTGATAGATATATTATCAATACCTATAAAATAACAAAATGATTTAGTAAAATGCTCTCCGTTTTGGCAGAAAAAAATTATTTTTTTAAAAGGTCCTTTCTATGAAAATGGGACTGTAGGTACCTCTGAGAAGTAAAGAAAACAAAACTCGGTTGCATCTTGGTGGCCTTGTAAGCCGTTACTACTAGGTCAGTGCCTTGGATTTTAACCACAGGTGGGTTCAACTTGTTTTGTTGACGCCGATGTATAGTCTTGTAAAAAATCTCATTCCTCTGAATGCACTTTGGGATTTTCCTGGTCTACCTACATCTCTCTGGTTGCATGCATTTCGTTCCAAGAAGCGTGGCACTGTTTGGATGTTAATTTAACGTGTTGATGAATAAAAACATGTCTCTGTTGGTCCACATTTACATATAACGTGATTAAATTAGTAAGAAGAAATGTTCGAGTAAATATGATATACAGTCCGTTTAACCTGAAAGGTAACACGCCTGACTTTGCTTAGTTCCACTATGGTGAAGCTTTCAGAATTAACGTAGGGTACCTTTATTTTGGAATACTTCTCCAACTATTCACATATTTTTGAAATAATTCTTCCAAATTATGTTTTATAAATAATTATCAAATAATAGGCAGATTAATATTTGGAATAACGCTTACCTGCAATTGCATTGTCATATATAAACTATAAAAGTATAACGTGTTTCCAACCTATAAACCTTCTTTCACACAATCCTTAACAGGTTTTAAATGGATAGAATCTAATATTTTAAAAATAAACTACTTGCCGTCTAACAGCCTAATTCTGGTTATAAAGGGACTCAAATTGTAGTTGGGCTATACATAGAGATAGTAAATGGTAATACTAGAATGGAAAGTGGGAGTCATGTATAGATAGAGTTTACAACCGGAAATACCTCGACTAAGACTCGCAAGTCAATGATGAGGTGCTCATGTGGTCCTATATAGATATATATATAGTATGATTTTGGTAGGAAGAACAGTAAAATTAGTTTCTAAAGTTACTAAAACCATTTTAATATATTCATACATCAATTCGTGTTATCTGAAGCTGTCACTTTTTTTATAGATATCATCAATACCTATAAAATAACACAAATAATAAAGTAAAATGTTATCAATGTTGGCTGGAAATAGATATGTTTGAATTTTCTCTACTGTTCTTCCAACCAGAATCAGGGTTATAGTGTTTATAACCATCAATATCTCGACCAAGACTCACAAGTCAATGATGAGGTGGTCATGTAGTCATGTATAGATATAGTTTACAACCATAAATACCTCGACCAAGACTCGCAAGTCAATGATGAGGTGGTCATGTGGTCATGTATAGATATAGTTTACAGCCATAAATACCTAGACCAAGACTCGCAAGTCAATGATGAGGTGGTCATGTGGTCATGTATAGATATAGTTTACAGCCATAAATACCTCGACCAAGACTCGCAAGTCAATGACGAGCACTGCAGTATGATGTGCTTGATTTAGCTAGTCTGGCAACTAAATCACTTGTAAAGAGGTATCATAGATTGCCTCTGAAAACGATATAATACTCCAATAATGACATTGTAATTAATAAATAGAAGCATTTTAGCCTTACATGACCAAATCATAACAAACTTACTTAAAGAGCTAAATCAAACAAACCATGATAAAGTTAGGCTAAAGGTGATTTACAACGCAGCTCTAAGCTCCCACCATCACACTTTAAGTCTAGTGGCTTATTTTGGATACCCTAGAGTAAAATAACGCAATTTTTTAGAAAACTCTCCATATTAGATATTGGGTCAAAACGATTAATTTAAATGTGTTATAGAGTATATACACTATATAAATATCTTCTACCGTATTTATACCAAATAACAGAAAGCTTTTATTCACAATAGCTACTTATTATGAGCAATTTATTTTGTCACCTGCCTTACCACAGTTTTTTCCACTAGTGGGAAAGGAGGGATGGACAAAACCGGTAACACACCGTCACTTTTATAGTCTATTGACATAAGTCTCCCGAGACTGAGTTGACAGTCCGTATCAACGAGCTTTCTTCTCCTTTAAGACGACGGTCCGGTAAATTCTGATGTCTTGCTGTAGCCAGAAGTGATGAAAACCTGCTTATCAGTGGCCGACGCTACGTCGGTTGCCGTTGACTCTGCAGGGACTCCATCGACGGGGGATGCTACCTTCTGCTCCGACACCTTGGAGGAGGCCTGCTGGTAGAGGGGGCTTTGCTGCCACCTCTCCATAGTCTCCGACGACAGCGTCTCCAGTCCGTCGGTCTCGGCGCTGGCGTTCTCCTCGGCCACTTCGACAAAGGCCTCGCTGAGTTCTCCCTTCAGCTTGCTCACGCGCTGGGTAGAGATGTCGTACATAAAGATCTCCCTGGAGGTGGCGTTCGCTCCTGACTTGGGTCTAAAGAGAGGGAAGAAAACAAATTATTAATTATTTCTCGCTGTAAAATCTAGTGGTGATTCTAGTGATTTGGCCTAACCTAAGATAAAAGTAAAATAAGAAGAATTTCAATTAGCTATTTTAACAAAATCACCTGAAGCTAAGATGAAAAATGAAATTTTAAAATAACAAAACAATTCAGCTGATTGGATTCAAAACCATGCGCAAATCATACAAGTCGTGAGGCCAACTAGGCTGGGTAAAATATAATAATAATTATTACTACTATTATACCACCTTCAACCAAAAACCAACATAATTATTGTTACTTCATTATTCTATTTATAATAGATATAGATATATTAGGTGAACTGAGACTTTCTAATAATTATTTGGACTACCCACATACTTATTTTATAGTTAATACTAAACTAGGGATCAGTGAGATAATTCTATATAAAATGTACCCGAATTTCTGTATAGTAGGAGTGAGATAAATCACCTCAGTACACCCGACCGAGATATACTTGGACTGATCGTCAATCTAATCCACCCCGATTTTCCGGGGGGTGTACCGAGATTTTTTTTAAACTAAATTATTTAATATACTCCCTTGGGTATATTTCCTATAAATTCTACCTTCCTCATCTCTATTTAGTTAGTATAATAAATTAAGTATATCCTGGACGATAATCAAGATGTAGAGCATAAAATAAATGTATGTATTGAACATTCGAATTTTCATAAAAAGGGCCTTCCTTATCTGAAAGCTAGACCAGTCACTGGATTTGCTTTCACGTAATCATACGTCAAGTCATGTTATATGGAACTGTCACTTTTGATTTATATGATTAATACTTATAAAACAACACTAACAATATAGTAACATTTTATTAAGAGCGTGCATCACATACCCATCAACTTTGTGATACAGTCGGCTCGAAATCGTAAATTCATACGAACACTATTGCACGTGGATCATTTCTGATTAAACCTTAATGGAGATAAAGAGTTAATAGAAGTTCCTGATACAGAACTTTGTTGAAATATTAAATAACATTTGGATGGAAAAAACTGCACTAAGCAGGACGTTTTTGACCATTTAAGAATGGCTTCACAGATAAGCTCTGTGCATAAATCTTCATTCCATCATAATAATGAAATCATTATCAAGAAACTTTGTTGCTCTGTTCCCCATTGTCACCACGGAAAATGTCAAGTAATCATTCGAATACGAATGCACTTCACATATTTCTGGCATATCTTAGGCTTTTTCTTTTCCCTATAACTCTTCCATACCTAGCGCGAGTCGGGATATGAGTTGGGCCACTGTGATGAACGCTCTTAATGTTGATCTAAAAGAAGTATGCCTGTATTTTCTAAAAGTTCTTGGGAAAAAATGTATTGAATAAATGCATCATGTATCCACGGTAAGTAAAATTTTCCCTTACTCTGTGACGAGGAGGATGATGGACTGAAGGTCAGTCGCCGTATTCTTCTCATGCTCCAGCCACTCATTGTAGTTGTCAGTCGTAGGGTTCTTCATCAGCTTCTTGAGGGCTTCCCCCGCCACGAATTGGACCTCCTCCACCTCGACGGAATCCCTTCCTTCCCTCTCTTCCGCCTCGACGACAACACTCGGCCCCTTGCTTACGCTTTCGGTGGAGAAGTCGTAGTTGATCGGGGCTAGAACGACGACGCTCGTCACGTTACGTCCTTTCAACTCTGGTACGTCAGGAAGAGGGAACTGGGCGCCGCTCACCTTTAAAGGCAGGTACCTGGGTATAAAAGAGTGCATAGATGAAATAAGAGCTTAACTTTATTTTTTGTTAATTTGGCACATTAGTATTGTCCCATATACCTGGGTGGGGCCCCAGTTAATTGGAGACTCACACATTCGACAATAAAACCAGAGCATAATAGGAAATGTGATCACGTGATGATTCCTAAGACAAACACAAGATTTTTGCGTGCTTCTCTCTCTACACTTGTAATAATTTTAGCTTTCTCCACTCTGCACCTAAACGATATAGTCCACACTGTCTATTAGATTAAGTATGAAAATATAGTTTTAGTTTAAATCACATTCACGGGTGGAGGTCTGGTTTACTGTGTGCTAGTACGTTCACCGAAAAACAAGAATAGAACAAAAACGTGATCAGGTGATGAGCTCTAAGCCAATCAAAAGATTTCCGCGTGATCCACTCTTTGCTCTTGCAGCAAGTTTAATTAGTTTCAGCTTTGTCCGCCCTGCATGCGAGTGCCCTTGGACGTTAAAAGCTAGATGAATCTATTCATTGCACCTGCGCTGTATTATTAGAGACAAGTCAACAGTCATATCAAGCGTCTCAAAAAGATAGTAAACAGCCCGTTAGAAGAAGCTGAGATGTGTCGCAACATAACACTCATTGAAAAAATATTAATAAGTGTGACAATGATCTAAGATATGTGCTTATCTACTGTAAGATAAAGCCCACTGATAATCAGCTGGTTCTATCTTCCGTTACAAAGCATCATTGATCAACGTTAATGCTGTGCCATTCAAGCAGAAATATACTATTTTCACCTCTATTGTTGGTTCAATTTGAAAATTGATGAACGTAGGTAGCTAAGAGGTATGACAGATAAAGTTTTTTTACTGCCCATTCGGGCTATACGTTTATGTATTAACTACGCTGATGGTTTTAAAAATGAGAAAGGTTATATTTATAGGAAATCTATCCACATTTGCGTAGATGAAAACAATAAAAAAATTTTTTGGAAAAACCATCCTTAGTACACCCGACCGAGATTCAAACCCCAATCTCTCTGTCATCAACAGTATTGTCTACTGCAATATAGCACCTTAGACTATGTGGCCACTGAAGTGGTTCAGAGAAACTTGATCAAGCAATTCTCCCCCTTTTACGCTTTAAAAAAAAGACACGAATTTTATTCTGGTGACTTTACATCATTAAAAGATAGATCTACTACTTACAAATTTATTTGGCAATGACAGCTTCCCTATTATTTTCAAATTTCATTTTGTTTGTCAGGTCCAATTTAATTTCTTCGTTTCGTTCCTGTTAGGTATTCATTCATTAAAAATAGCACCCTGAGTTCTTGCAAATGAAGCGCAAAAATAATCTATATAATAAATAGTAATTGTATCTTACCTATTGTAGGTGGAGTCGTTAAGAACGACAGGTTCCAATTGTGTAGCGTCCTCTTTTACGTACTTCTCTTCAATCCCCTGACCTTCGGCTGTATCGGGGTCGTACCTCACCACTTTCATCTCTACAGGATCCTTGATGCTGTCTGGGGGCACCACAGCAGGGACAAGCTCACTACCTGCAGCCTGGGCTCCACCACCGCTGTAGAAATTTGCAAGTGCGTCTGGTGGTAGACTTTCTATCGGAATGTCACCAATCTTATCATAGTCTAAAACCTGGATCTGTGCGTTACTAAGGATCCCGGAGGATATCAGTTGTTGGCGAAGTTCCTCCGGGACTTCGTCTGGCAAGGAAGCCAGCGCCAAAGGGCTGGGAGTTTTGTTTTCCTCTGCCTGCTTGTCGTTTTCCTTTTTTTCCCCTCCAGTATTGTCCTCATGTTTTGCTTTCAAGGGAACTACGGGTGAAGAAGTGGATGATGGTAGTAAAGATAAAGGTTGCTGTGGCTTCCTATCGAGGATTGGTGAAAAGGTCGACTGAGAGTATTGCAGGGGTGCCTGACGATTCACAGGACTGTTTAAAACGTGTTGGCTCTGTGGAACAGGGGGTGGTTGTCGATTGATCACGTGGTCACTTGAGACTTGGTGCAGCTGTTGTGGGTTCTTTTGAGGTGTGTATTGCTGTTTATTATTCTGCTGCAGTAGTTGGTTCGGTTGTTGCAGCTGTGGTTTTGGGGAAGGACTGAGTGATGATTCTACAAAGTGATCCTCATACTTTGAGACAGACTTGACGAACTGACCACCGACAGGACTGAGCTCAGCACCTACCGGTAAATTCTGTGGCTGGTTATTACGAAGGAGATTTTGGGTTTTCTGCAACTGCTGTTGTTGCTGGTGTTGAAGTTGAACGAGTCTTTGTTGCTGAATACCTTGTAGTTGTTGTTGTACTTGATCTCGCTGGATGAGAAGATTCTGTTGCTGTTGCAGGCGCTGTTGATGTAACTCCTGTTGTCGCTGTTGTTCCAGTTGTTCTTGATGCAATTGTTGCTGGCGCTGCTGCTCTAATTGCTGTTGATGTAACTTTTGTTGGCGCTGCTGTTCCAGTTGCTGTTGCTGCAATTGAAGGTTTTTCTGCTGCTCAAGTTGTTGTTGCTGTTGGAACTGAAGTCTTTGTTGCTCCTGGAACTGCTGATGTTGGTGCTGCTGTAAATGATGAGCGGAAGTTGGGCCTGGGAATTGGGTTGGTTGTTGAAATTGGGGTCTTTGAGGTATGTTTGTTGGGGAAGTTTGCTGGAAACCTGAAGGTGGGGGGTGTTGAAAGGGTCTCTGTGATGCTGGTTGAGACTGGTGTTGAATTTGAGAGTGGACCTGTGGTTGAGGCTGAAACTGTGGTTGAGGCTGAAACTGTGCAGGTGGTTGAAACTGTGCTGGTGGCTGAAACTGCGAAGGTGGCTGACGCAGCGTAGGTGGCTGACGCTGCCCTTGAGTGAATCCATTTTGGCTACGAGGGAATGAATTGGATTTTTGTGGGAATGTTGTGGGATGTTGTGGAAATGGGGTGGGCTGTTGTGAAAATGGCTGCTGATGCTGTGAGGGTTGTAGGTGTCTGAATGACTGACCTGAATTATGAGGAAAATGTGTTGCTTGAGGTAGCAGCTCAGGTTGCTGGAAATTGTTTTGGTGAGGATTTCTGTGAAGTTCACTTGGAAGGGTCTGGTAAGGAACCTGTTGTGCTTGCCTAGGACTACCGTCCTGATTGAAACTTTCTGGTTGTCGCTTGTGGGTATGGTGTTGAGAAGTTGGGAATGGAATGAAATGTCCTCCAGACTGTCTCTGTTGCGGGTTAACTGGACCAGGGGGCAGATGTGTTGGTAGTGCTAGAGAAGGCTGAGGAGCAGATTCTTGATGTTTCTCGCCGTAGCCAGAAGCAGATGGTTCTTCGTGGGGGTTTCCAAAAGTAACGTGTAGGCCAGCTGTACCGTGGTAGATTTCAGAATCCGGGTGAATTATGGTTCTTAGAGTTGTAGAAGGTTGTGGGAGGGGAGGAGGACTGGGATGGTGATGTGGGGGCTCAGGATGCTCTTCCAGGTGACTAGTGGTTGCTGGAGTTATAGCAGGAATTGGGGCTTCATAAATCACGCTTTCTTCGCCATTCTTTCCATACTTTGTTGGGTCTTTCTTGTACTTTACGTAGAACACTTGAACAGGTTCCCTAACCCTTGGTTTTGGGGGAGGAGTTGGTGGAGCAGGAAGAGTTACGTTTGATTCTTGGATAATAATTTCGATGATGGGCTCCTGTTCCCTGGAGTAATAAGAGCTCTCGTCATAATGCGGGGAGTATTGCAACTGCTGGTTGATACTATCAGGGTAAGAGGCCTGATAGTCGCTACCGGCCACGTCATGGTCTCGGTCTTGAGCCCCATCTTTCCCCTCACTGGATCTGTGCTGGTGGCTTTTATGGGAGTGGTCTGGAGGGAGGCTGGGGGTGGATGAGGAGGACTTTTTAATGACCTTGAGGTCGTTCAGAGTGGGCGCCTCGGATGACTGCTTATGCTGGTGGTACAGGGGGTCGACCTGAGAGTACTTGACCAGTGGCTCCATCTGCACGGCATATGGAGGAGGCTTCTCCCCTCTGCGTAGATATGGGGGTGAAGAGGGCCTGATTGGTTGGTGGGCTGTCGAGTGGTCATGGAAGTGAGGCGGACCATGGATACTTCTGTCTGAGTATGAACTGTAAGATCTGGCCCCAGAGGGATGAACCTCGTACCTATTTTCCGTCGTAACGACGGCGGCCGTCATCAGAGCCAAGCTCAGCGTTAGAAGAGTCTGAAAAATTGGAAATTGAAATTATTACATTGATTTCCTGAAATTCTTTAAACATTGTATGGGGACCTTAGAGACTTAAGGTTACCTTAGTGAGTAGGCACAATGTTTATACACTTCCTATAGTATAAAAATAAACAAGTCAAACCTAACAAAATGATGAACATATAATTGGCTACTATTATAAAATATCTGGAGCTAAGAATGAAGATTTTTTACATTGCGTCTTACTACTAGTATGGTTTGCACTCGTACAAACTACTTAAGCTGGTGGGTTAAGGATTAATATGGGAGAATTTAGAGGGGATTTATAAAAGTTAAACAATTTATTTACACACAATTCACTTCAGTGGTCACATGGTCTAAGTCATTACTCTTCCACTAGATTAGACTGCAAAATACTGGAAGATTGTGGTTCGACTTCAGTCGGGTCTACTGAATGTAGTTTTTTCTAAATGATTTCCCACTCTCCTTCCATTAACATGTGGGTAGATTACTTCTAAAATGCTTCATTCCTTCTCTACCACATTGGAGTGATTATTATGTTTGGGTTTGACTTGAAAAGGGACGCGGTGATTAATTTAAAAAAACTGTAATCTAAGAACAATTACAACAACAAAAATTACTAGAATGTGACGTCTAATCAACACAGTATTACCAATAAATTTTTACTTTTTTTTATTACGTTTAGTGCCAAGGTCATTAACTATTTATTCTAAAGGGTTGGGCATTTTAAGGGTAAATTAAGGGAAATGTCCCCACATTACCAGGATGAATCACATTTTGAAATCGTCTCATCTCAGTGTACCTTACCAAAGTAGGTAAGGTGGAAGCGTAGGCAAACCCGAGTAAAGGTCGGTATTTTAGCAGTTTTTATATCAAAACTTTGTTGGTCAAAATAAATCAAATAGTTTTCCAGCAGAAACATAAGAGAGTGATTCTCTTTATCTCAACAGTTCAATAATGTCTTGAAATTCAATGCAAACTTTTTTCTTCATTTGAAAAGTTTACCATCTTATGCCGCTATGACAGATATTCAATAGATGTTGATATCACTGTGGGATTAAAATTAAACTCTATATTCTATTTATTTTGGCAAAAAAGTGTTATTATCAAAACTACCAAATCACCTTTTCTCGCGTCACCTACACTCCCACCATACGACCTAAATAGAGTTGTGAGATGGTGAACTCACAGATAACACCTGATTTAATTATATAATAAAACTGGAACCAAACGTCGAATCATGTGGTCGTCTGTATTTTACTTTAAGAAACAGTCGAAAACCCTATAAAATTGATCCAAATTTAGCCGTTGTCAAGTTAACAATGTGGAACACTTCACTTTGATACGTTAACAAACAATAATTATAAAAAATAATCTTACATTTCTAGAAGATTATAATTTTTGAACTTGAAATAGTTTTTTGTAAACATATTATTTTTTTAAATCGTTTTTAAATCAGGCTACTTGGTTTGTTTACGAAAATCTCCAGTAGGACTTTAATCTTCTTGTCATGATGAATATATAAAAAGACCATGGAAGAAAATGTCGGTTTCTTGTAGTAAACAAGAAAAGGGTAGCTTTGAAATGCTGGTCACTACTGTCTAGGCGCATATATCGTGTTAGTAGGATGAGTGTGTACACTAGTCAACGGAAGAGAAGTGCCAGCAAGTAAAAGAAGAGGTCTCACAGGAAGAAATGTTCTCGTTTTCTTCCCTTTCTTTTTATTTCGTACATTGACGTTTACGTATGATAGCTTTTTAGAGCAGTGTTCCTGAAAGTGTGGTCCTTGGAGTTAAAGAATCTTGATCAAATAGTATATAATACACACATTTGAAATGCAAAATATTAAATATGAAATATCCATACTATTGTTTTCTCGGTAGACACAATTCACATAGAAAAGGAAGTGTGTACTAACCTTAAATTAACAAACTTGAACAAGTATTATCAAAAATTATTAAGTTTGAAATGTTAAATATAATCACTCTAATTATTTTTATTTTCAACATTAAATTGTATACATTTTATAAATTATTTTTTGTCTTACCCGCCTAGGTGGTTGCGTGATCTAACGCGCAACTCTCATGTTATATTAGACTGCCGATGATGGGGATATCGAGGTTCGAATATTGGTCGAGTGAACTGAGGGAGGTTTTCCCAAAATGGATTTACACGCTCCATCCATACAAATGCGGGTATACTTTCTATAAATATAACCTTCATAATCTCTAAAGCCATAGGCGTATAAACCAAATGGGTAGTAAAACGCGCTGCTAAAAAAAATGTGCTTACAGTCCTATAATGGAATTGTCTTGAAACAATATTTTTATTGCCTAGTTTTCAAACCCCCCTTTAAATCCCCCCCTTCCTACCCTTCCCCGGTGATACCCCAGTTCGCATAACTCCATTTGGCGGTCCTCCTTCACCAAAACTGTGGGAAACACCTGCATATAGAGTGCTTAGGTGCGTCAAGCTAAGATGCAACCCGCTTCGCAAAATATCTCCAAATTCACCAAGTACTTCCTTGATGAGAGAAAGAAGCCCGTCGTGCCACATAGTCTGCACCTCGCTCACACCCTATACCTCGAACTTTCCTCACGTGACGCCCAAAAGATGGTGAATGAGCTAGTTCATGACTAGTGTATATCCTTGTTGAACTTTCTCTCCTTCCAAGTCTTGAGGTCAGGAATGTTCCCGACTATCTGTATGATGAGCCGAAGTCAGTGTGCGTTGATCATACCTTCCAAGTTTTTTAATACCCCCTCAAGGACGAGTCAAGGTCACTCATAGTCCAATTTTCATGGAAAAGCCTTATAGAAAATACAATCATATTTTTTTCCTTACAAAATTGATACAGCTTTACTCTTATAATCAGTGTTATTTTAAAGGAATCAATAATAACTATTAACTATAACCCACTTCGGTGGCAACATGGTCTAACGCGCTACTCTCGAAGTAAATTAGACTGCCGATGACGGAGAGTTCGAGGTTAAAATTTTAGTCGGGTGTTTTTGTCTAAATGGTTTTTCAATCTTCCTCCACGTAAATGCGGGTAAATTTCCTATAAATATAACCTTACTAAGCCATAAAACCATAAGTGTAGTCTTATTAATATTATAAATACGAAAGTGTGTGTGTGTGTGTGTGTGGATGTTTTGATGTTTGAATGTTTGTTACTCAATCACGCCAAAACTGCTGAACGGATTCGAATGAAACTTTGTACGTTGGTAGAGTATGTACTGGAATAACATATAGGACTATTCCCAACCTTTGATTTTACATTAATTTTTCATTACTAATTTTTAACTTTTCGTATGTATAAGAGAATTTACGAGTAAATATGAATGTGATTATAATTAAAATATTAATTTACCTCACCATTTTTTAAAGTTAGTAAAGATCAGTTCAAAACGAAAACTTACGCACCATCCAACCTTCAAAATATTTCTACAGAGCGAAAAGTTGAGAGAAATTTTGTCTTCACATGTAAATACGAAGTCACATTTATGATAAAAGTTCAATAGTATTGTTTGTGCGTAAATTTTCGTTTTGAACTGTTCTTTACTAACTTTAAAAAGGTGAGGTAAAGTATGTCCTGGAATAACATATAGGACTATTCCCAACCTTTGATTTTAAATAATAATAAATATATGATTATAATGCGATTGAAATGTTGTTATTTAATATTTTGTAATTAGAGTAAATAGTAATTAGTGTGACGTAGTTTCATTCTAATAAATAATAAATATGATGTGATTTTAGCTATGTAGTTGGAAAAAAAAAAATTGTCTCATGTATTTATTTATCTTACTAATTATGAAGGTAAAAATTAAAAAATATATAAAATGGATAACTTAAATAATATATATTTCTTTTATTACAAAATATTTAAAAGTGAAAATTAAAATATGGTAACATTATTTAAAGATAGAACTGAGAAAAAGCATATATATTTGAAAAAAAAAAAGTTTGATTTATGACCAAAACAGTTTAGTTAAGAATTAAAAGATGTTATCAATTATTGCGAGCAAAGCCGCGACGGGTAAAAGCTAGTTAGTACATAAACGTATAAACCGAATGGTTAGTGAAATCCTGTGTTAAAAAAAGCACTAAAAGAATAGAAGCAAATTATATGACTTGACGTATGATTACATGTAAGTATTATTATTATTATTATTAGCACCGCGTCTTACTACCCGTTCGGGTTATACGCACTTACGCTAATGTGTAATGGTAGGGTGATTGTGAGATGAAATGAAGGACCTACAGTTTGACGTGGAATCCGAACCACGGTGGAGGACTGGCATTCCCCACATGTCTTGTCAGAGGTGAAGGAAGGGTTTGGAATTCAGATAAATCTTTGCCGGGACCGAGGATCGAACCCCGGCCGCCAGCATAGAAGTCTGACACCTTACCCCTAGACCACCAGGTCACCGACTTCATGTAAGTAGATAAGGCCAGTTTCATAATCAAACCTCAAATGCGAGTCGATACTA
This sequence comes from Timema douglasi, assembly GCA_901482245.1. Classification (NCBI taxonomy): domain Eukaryota; kingdom Metazoa; phylum Arthropoda; class Insecta; order Phasmatodea; family Timematidae; genus Timema; species Timema douglasi. Next base: position 177,804 of record CABEEJ010000381.1, on the reverse strand, counting down.
AATACAAGACGACACCTACCTAAACTCTAATGGGATGGGCCAGTTTCTTATTTGAAACAGGCCCACTCCATTTTGGTCTAGGTAGGTGTCGTCTTGTATTTATTATCGACTCGCAATCGATGCGTGCAAAGTCTAACTATGTAAAATTGGCCCATCGTAACTTTTCTAACTGTCAAGTAAATAAGGCCATTTCTATGAAAACTAGATTACATTCCTTTGTAATCTAGTTTTTTGTGCATCGTGTTTTAGTACCCGTTTGAGATGTACACACACATTGATTAATATGTTAATGGAATAGGAGTGAGGAGGGTATAATAGTAATAGGAAGCGTACCCACATTTGAATGGAGGTAGAGTTGGAAATAGTTTAAGGAAAACACCTTTCATTCACCAGAACAAGATTTGAACCTTGATCTTTCTATCATCTAAAATTCAGTCTAGTGTGAGAGTGACACGTTAAGCCACGCAACCATCGCTGTGAGATTTTACCAAATAATTTTCCAATTTCCAATATATTTTGATAAATTCTACCATCCTTTATCCCTAAATTGTGTGTGCTTGTAAATGTGGCTGGACCCATTTCAGTAGTCACATGGTCTAAGGTATCACTCTCAGAATATACTGAACTGCAGATGAAAGGGATATCGGGGTTCAAATCCCGCTAGAGTGTGTAAAGGGTGATTTTTTCCTTAAAAGTGGTCGTCTCCCCCCCCCCCTCCCCGTAAATGCGGGTACGCTTTCTCTAAATTCAATATTTCTTACATATTAGCGTAATATTCGTATAGCCCGAGTGGGTAGTAAGACGCGATGTAAAAACACCAACCAAATCGATGAACACACAGATTAAATTCCAAGCTCATGTAGTTTGGTTTGATAATGACGGAAAGGTCGTGGTTCGATTCCCTGATATTGTGTACTAAAAGTATTTTTTCACGAATAGTTCCCCGTAATCCTTGTACACAAACGCGGGTACACTTCCTTCAAATTCTACCTTCCCCATCCCTATTCCCTTAGTGTAGTTAGATTCGAATATCCCGGATGGGATGTAAAACATATTGGTAAAAGAAAATTATGGCTTTCACTATAACAGTACTTAAAATTTCAACACGGTCCGTTATTAGAAGCTAAAAGGGACGAAATACATGTAAACCAAGCAGGAATTTCCCTTTACTCTATTAGCCGGTAAGTGATGAGAGAGAAAAACCATTTCTTCCCCGAGGGAAGGAGATTAGATATGAAATTCTACTTTGTATCCATCATTAATAAATAATAACCAATCACCGTGTAATAGGAGAGAAAGGCATCAACAACAAAGCTAGCGTATAATAATTATAGTTAATGGCTGGCCTCTTGATATAGTGGTAAGTATTCTTGGTTATTAATCCAGAGATCTTGGGCTCGATTCCCGGCTGTACCTTGAGTATTTTTCCAGAAGGAGAATTGGTCCTTTGGTTTCCATAGTCTGATTATTTAGGTTTAAGTTTAATCAAGACTTCTACTGGTATCGCATGATAATCATCATTATCGTCACACCCTCTAATCGGTTAGTCGGTTTAGGTTTAATTGAGACTTCTACTGGTATCGCATGATAATCATCATTATCGTCACACCCTCTAATCGGTTAGTCGGTTTGGGTTTAATTGAGACTTCTACTGGCACCGCATAATAATCATCATTATCGTCACACCCTCTAATCGGTTAGTTGGTTTGGGTTTAATTGAGACTTCTACTGGCACCACATAGTAATCATCATTATCGTCACATCCTCTAATCGGTTGTACCCCAATTGTGAAAAAGGCAAAATTCGTTCAATTCGCGAATACAGTCAGAAATGTTAATGGCTACCTAAATATTTTATGTTCAGATTGCGAACAATCAAAAGAGCAACTAGCAGGAATTCCTACGCGAAGGTGCTGACATAGGTGGAAGGGGCTACTGGCAGCACCTAACAGCCACCAGGGCTTTCCTCCTGACCAAACTTACTCTGACCTAACCTAAACTAATCTAGCCTGACATAACCTAACCTAACATAGCCTAACCTAACCTAGAAATACTCGTGTATGTAATTTAGTTAGATTAAGAATGACGAGGCTGAAAGAGCGTACGACTGCTAGGCTCCCGTAGGCCACCCCTATTATCAAATTAGGGGTGGGATGGCATGTCCGCAATATAGACTCCTCCCTATATATAAAAAATCTCATGTTCACAATCAGGACTGTTCGGAATCAGAAGCTCGCCCACTAATCGGGACGAAGTAACTGTACCCACATGGTGTCCCACTCAGAAGATGGTTACATATCAGCTACTGCCAATAGAAGACCAAGAAACCCGGACCAATAAGAGTTTACGTGTATTTATAGTTGTTTTTATTAATTTGAGGTATTTAACGTGCACTTTCTGAACCAACTGACTATATAAGCACACGACTTATAACTTAAATCTTGAACAGACACAACAGCTAGCCCCCATCACTGTGAACGGGAAAACGTGCGTTCCAAAAAATTTACACTTTTTGGCCATACAGGGAATTGAACCCGGCATCCTTAGCTCAATAGACAGACACGCTACCGTCTGAGCTAAGGCATGGTACATATATTGATAGTATCAATCAAATAGTGATAGTTGAAGATCACGTGATTTTACTCATGAATACTTGAAAATAGTAATTTTTCTAGTGGTCAGGTAAGGCACTTCCTATGAAAGTTGGACTATAGAACCTTTTCTAGCCATCAAATAAGATTCTTCGTAATAAAATTGGACTGTAGGCCTACATGCTTTGCCGACTAAGCCCACAGTCATGTGATTTGAACCCATCTTTTGGAATAACAATTCAAGTGCAAGCGTTGACAGCGTGGGTGACTGGTGTGACGGTGCATTATTCCCTGACCCAGATACGAACCCTCGGTGACATTGGTTGCGGGGGCGCGCGCGTGTGTGTGTCACTTTTCTTCCCACGAGTGCGTTGTCCGTTACATTCAAACGGTCATGTGACCGTGAAAAGGGTCAAGGTCAGTTCTTACTTTGCCAAACTAGAAACGGTGAGAATATAAATTAATAATAGTGGCCTCTTTTATATCGTTATGTCCCGTAGCGGTTAGAAAGCGTCTAATCTCATCTAATCTAGTTTGCTATTGATGGGGAGGCCCGGTTTGGAATCCTGACAGGACATAATGAGGATTATAAAAAATAGTATACCTTTCTTCCTCGACGCAAATGCGGGTAAATTTCCTCTACATTCTACCTTATTTATTACAAATCCATCAATATAATTATAAGGATAGCTAGTAAGGATAGTAAGACGTCACTCACGTATAGCTAAGTAACATGGATGAGTTAAGATAGCTAGGTAAATTGCACCAGCATCAGCGTGTAAAAGAAATTAGAAAAACAACAGTGATAAATCTTATGTGGGGAATCCACCCCCCAATGAAACAAGACAAGATCCGAATCTTGACCCTCCAATCAACGACAAATCAAAATAGTCGAGACAGAAATTTGGTACCGCGTGCCCACCGATGCGGGCCGTATTAGCTGTTCGGTTTGTTTCTAGTTTAAGTTGGTATGTAAGCTATGTGGTGACAACATAATGTATGCGTTTTAGAAAGTGCACATTGATAAAAAGGTTGACGGGTGTAATTTATACGATTGTGGCCCTCGCCCTGAAATCAATCCAAGGAATTTTAACAGCACGGAAGGTAGGATCAAACACGTCACAATAGGCCATGTACATTTATTCACACGCCGGTAAAAGTTTCACACGCGCCCATTTTTCTTTTTTTTCACCTCCCCAACCTTCCCCTTCTTCCCCCTCACCTATACCCCGGACAAGAACACTTTCAGGTGAGTGGACAGTGACTTGGAATATTATTATTATTATTATTATTATTATTATTATTATTATTATTATTAGCACCGCATCTTACTACTCGTTCGGGCTATGCGCTTATGTACTAATTACACTAATTGTTTTAGGGATTCACTAGGGAGGTTATATTTTCAGGAGGTTTACCCGAACTTGCGTGGATGGGGAGCTGAAAACCATTTTGGAAAAACCACACTCAGTACACCCGGCTGAGAGTCAAACCTTGATCTCCCCACCATCGGTAGTCTAGTCTACAACGAGATTAGCGCGTTAGACCACGCGACCACCGAAGCGGGTGGCAATTTGTTGTGAATTAATTGGTTGAAGTTATCTTATTGATGGTCTGCTTCTGGTTTATTACCAAATAAAAACAACAGGAGAAACTACAAGTCACTACCCACAATAACAACAACAACAAAAACCACTTTGATTTTACTGCGGCCTAGTTAAGTGGCCAGGTAGGCCGACCGCTAATCGAAAATCTTGCTGTCTGACTCTTTAGTGTGTCACTTGTTAATTTAACATGTTCCGCATCTTACTACGCATCCGGGGTGTACCGAATAATTACGTTAAAGGGACAGGGATGAGGAAAATAGAATTTAGATTAGATATATCCTCGTTTGCGTGAAAAGGGACAGTTAGGGGGGGAGAGGCCTCATTTTGGGCATCCATTAACTCGCCGCAGGTCCATTGTTTACATCTAACTGTTTATCTATCAACTCGCCGCAGGTATATTGTTTACATCCCACTGTTTATCTATCAACTCACCGCAGGTATATTGTTTACATCCCACTGTTTATCTATCAACTCGCCACAGGTATATTGTTTACATCCCACTGTTTATCTATCAACTCGCCACAGATATATTGTTTACATACCACTGTTCATCTAACTCGCCACTGGCCTGTTGTTTACATACCACTGTTTATCTATCAACTCGCCGCAGGTGTATTGTTTACATTCCACTGTTTTATATATCAACTCGCCACAGATATATTGTTTACATACCACTGTTCATCTAACTCGCCGCTGGCCTGTTGTTTACATCCCACTGTTTACCTATCAACTCGCCACATGCCATAGCCAGCCAGATAATCATCGACTCGCCACGCATCTCCCGTACCCCATGGTCGTTGCATCCGTGCGTGTCGTATCATCGTCAAGATCTACCACGATTAGTGTGTAGTGACCTAACTTAACAGACCTGTCCGAGTTTTCAGACTATGTCCTCGACAATTAGGTTGACGAGGATGGGAATTTTCCATCTAAAATATGGGCCAGTAGCTAAAAAGAACAAGCATAATTTTGAACTTAATCACACATGGGCCTGTGACCCATTCCTGTTAAGTTCCTCCCTTTATTTATGTGAAACCTTTCCCTTTAAAGACTCATTATTATAAATCCCACTGTAATTCGCTGAACAGCTTATATAATTAACGGTTTAATTAGCTCGGAGCTGTAATTAGATGCGTGGGTGATAGCGATGTGTACAAGACGAGACTTTTACGAAGGTTGAGAAATGAACCTCACTAAACAAGTGCTTTAACTTTTTAGATTTTCCCTGCTAGTGACACTTTCCCAAATTACAATCGGGGTTTAAACCAAGTCTCTTGTCACTTTGGCAGTCACGGTTTAATGAGGATAGTTAGTCATGTGCAATCAAACTTAAGACTAGAAGTTTGACATAAGTATGCATTTATTACGTCTAACAACGTCAACTAATGTAATTTGATATTTACTTTCACATTACTCCTATATAAGTATTTAATATTTTTTTCATTTATCTGAGGTATTTAACGTGCCCTTTCTGAACCGACTGATTTTATCAGCACATGACTTATAAACTAACTTAAATCTAGAACATTTACAACATTCAGCCCCAAGCCGTTAATTAATCACTGTGAAAGGGGAAACACACATTTCACCCATAAAATATGTTTTAATCATATCAGAAATCGAACTTGGGACCCTTAGCTCAGCAGACAAACAGGCTGTGAACTTAGCTAAGGTGTAGGGCCCCAATACAAGTAATAATAATATTCCCACAATTTTTATAACTATTTTTAAGGTGACTAGTTAAATATTTACAGAAAACTTGTGACCATCAATTGGGAGGGCATTTACTCAACTGTAAATAACAAAATGGATACTGAGAACCTTAATAAAATTGTACAAGGAATAATTAACACGGGTATTGCTGCAATTACCATGACAAAATTTGTTTAAATTTCCATATAGATTCTGTTCAACACTTAAATCTTATATAAGAATGAAAAATCAATTATTTAATAAGTATAAATAATACATTATATTCATCTTTCTCATATTGTCGTATGACTTTTCACTGGATTATTATTATGTTTTTTGTCTTACGACAGGTCTATTCCTTTTGACGGTGAACTTAGACTTCTCAGTCTCCACCTTCAGATTCCTGAATTTTCTTCTTTCTTTTAAGTCATCCAGGTGACCTGGCGGTCTAGGGGTAAGGTGTCAGACTTCTAAGCTGGCGGCCGGGGTTCGATCCTCGGTTCCGGCAAAGATTTATCTGATTACCAAACCCTTCCTTCACCTCTGACAAGACATCTTGTGAATGTGAGGAAAGCCAGGCCTCCACCATGGTTCGGATTCCACGTTAAACTGTAGGTCCTCCATTTCATCTCACAATCACCCTACCATTACACATTAGCGTAAGTGCGTATAACCCGAACGGGCAGTAAGACGCGGTGCTAATAATAATAATAATTAAGTCATCCAATATCTAAATCTTACATCTTACTAAGCTCTTCTTTCTCTGAGCAACCTTTACTACTTTAACGTCATGCAGAAGACAGTCCCTCCTAAGGATATGTCCGTTCCAGTTTGCTTTTTACCGAGGAATCACATCCAAAATGGTTATCTTCTCCCCCACTCTTCTTAGGACTTCTTAATTTGTCACCCTGTCTGTTCACCCGATCTTCAAGTCTTCTCCAGCACCACATTTCAAAGCTATTTAGGTATTTATTTTTCATCTTCCAAAGAGTTTTTCCACCGAATCCCGAATCCAAATCCGAATTATTATTACTATTAAATAATTTATATTCTTGTTTTTCCATATTTATTATTATTTATTAAGTAAATTTGTTTCATTGTAATCTCTTGTATGCTAAGATTATATATTTATTCATTTGTAAGCCATGTGTTTTTACGTATTCTATCGGTTCTAGCCTGTTGTAAGTATTATAAGTATCTACTGTGGGCGGGAACTTTATTAAAGAAAAATTAAAGTTTTGTTGTTATTATTATTATTATTATTATTATTATTATTATTATTATTATTTGAGATAGTTTAAAGCCCCTATAATACAAATCCGGGATTCGAATCAGATTCTTAATTTTTACTCCTAATCCCGAGTTTGAATCAGAATTTTGGAAAAATAGAGTAACATAGAAAGAAGTAGAAATGTAATTAAGTTCTAGGCGTAAGGTGTCAGACCTCTGTGCTGAGGGTCTGGGTTCAATCCCCGGTACTGGCACAGATTTATCTGATTGCAAAATCCTTCCTTCCCCTCTGACAAGACGTATATTAATCACAAACATGTGAATGTGAGGAATGCCAGGCCTCCACCGTGGTTCGGATTCCACGTTAAACTGTAGGTCCTTCATTTCATCTCACAATAACCCTACCATTACACATTAGCGTAAGTGCATAAAACCCGAATGGGTAGTAAGACGTGGTGCTAATAATGATAATAGTAATAATAATGTAGTGTTCTATTAATGGTTTGAGCTCTGGTTGATTGTTGTGTTGTATAAATGTTGGTGATGAATCCCCAATAAGCAGTGTATTAAATTTTTAAAAATCAATCAAAACTCTGGAAAGCTATTTTTTTTTAAATATTGAATCCGATATTTTCTCGAATACAATATTTATTGAATCCTTGAATACAGAATATTCTTAAGGATTCGAGGGATTCAAATTTTTGAGTGTCTCATCCCTAATTATTATGATACAGTTCATGGTTTTCCAAAATAAAAGGTGTTGGAACATATATTTTAGTCCTTGAAACAGTTAATATTGTGAAATTTAACTTTTAAAACGCCTTTTGCTTCAGGCAACACGCTCAACAGGCTTACCGCAAGGTATGACTACCTAATTTTTAATAAGGGCTTAGCTCTCTACACATTTAATTTTTGTCTTCAAAATTTAAATCCGGGAGTCAAAAAGTGTTTAACATAAGTATAATGAACTTTTTTGTTCAGGTTTGCTAGTGTATATTAATTATTTTCACATATATTACGAGTTTTGAGTAAATATCTCGATTTTTAATCAATGGAGTGAGAAAGTCCGTGTGGAGTTCCGTATAATTTATTTTTACTTGTGCTTATAGTTGGAGGTGGGGTATAAGGGTGTTAGAAGTATTTGTTACTCGTATCACAATTATAGTGAAATCCTATTTACTCATAATTCACACAAGTAAGGCATACATTTGCTCTTACCCCACCCCCTGCCAAATTGGTAGAAATTAACTTAATAGAACCTTAAAACATAAGGCATAAGACAATAATATTGTTCCCTGCAGATAAGACGAACGCTTAACTTATGGAAATTAATACCTGCATCACGGATCCTACTATACACATTAACAGTTTCCCAAAAATAAATCAGGGAAAAAAATATGCAGAAATAATATCATATGACTACAAACCCCCCCTGCCACCCAAAATAAATGTCTGGGTGCGCCACTGTCTCACATGTTTTCACTTCACGGTAAGACTAAATCTTGTTCCTAAGGGGATTTTAACCAGGGTCTCTCATTGAGGTGGATCACCCTCAGAAGTGCAAACAATTAACACACTAGAAACCTCCAAGGTGGTCTACAGNAAAAAAAAAAAAGAGTCCGAGGTATGATTCCCAATATTTTTCCACAAATCCCTATAGAACAGCTAACCATGCAGCAAAAATGTTTTCTTAGCACCGCTTCTTGCTACTCTTTCGGGCTATTCGATTATGTACTAACTATACAATTAAGTTTTGGGATGATAAAGATTATATTTATAAGACGTGTACGCGAATTTGTGTGGAGGGAGAGTGGAAATCCATTTTGGAAAGAGAGAAAAAAACACTCTCAGTGCACCCGACCGAGATTCGAACTATGATCACCCCGTCATCGGTGGTATGGTATATTGCGGGAGTAGATCGTTAGTTCATGCGGTCACCGAAGCAGGTGGCCAAAATATTTATGAATGCACTTTTAGAAGAGGAAATCTACAACAAGAAAGGCCTCCAACTTTTAGAGCGATAATTAAGTCATCGTAAGGCTTCTTTCACACAATACGGTTTCTGCCCTACGAGTTTTCATAATTTATATAAATATTGTAACTTGAGCCAATATATTTTATAAAAATTTCCAAGACTTATATCTTATAATAGATATCGCTTCTTACTCTCAACTTTAGAGCTATCATATGTGTTAAGATTTTAGCCCGAGTTCTATTCGAGAACTTTTATTATTTTTTATTATTTAGCACCGCATCTTACTACCCGTTTGGGCTATACGCTTAAGTACTAATTACACTAATGATTAGGAACTGAAAATGTTGAATTTAGAGTAAGTGAACCCACAATTGCGTGGAGGGAGGGTGAAAACCCTTTTAGGAAAAACTACCCCAGTTCACCCGACCGAGATTCGAACCTCGATCTTCCCGTCCTCGGTGGTCTAGCTTAGCACGACTGGTGCGTTAGCTAACTACGCCACCGAGGTGGGTTTTTATTATTATTATCATTATTTTTATGTAGAATACCTTCAAAATTTTAGGATCGTATTATGTGTGAGGCCGTACTATATTCGGGCCAATACAATATTTAGTTATTGTGTTAATCCACTGACTAAATCAATATATCGGTGTCAACTTCACTCGCCATTGTTACTGGGCTATTACGATAGTAAGACAAGCACAGAAGCTGCCGGACGACTGCTTAGTCGGATCGTGGGAAAAGTGTCATCCCCCCACATCACCCACACCCCCTCCAACAGTCCACTACAAGTCATCCGGGCAAATTGCGGACGCGACAATTGGTTATCATAGTGAGGACATCCGACTGCTAAACGATACGAGCACGAAGTTTATCGGACGACTAAACATTCGGATCGTGTGATAAGACACCACCATACCACCTAATGTAGGTAATAGTAGGCACACGACAAAAACATTAACGATAAAAATCTTAAAGTGTGAGAGAGCGCAATGGTAGCGAGTGTTATAAGGTGTATTAGTGGTGGAATTGGGTGAGCCACCTTTCACACCTTTTCAAACTTAATATGTGGATAGCTCGGATGGTTGGAAAGGCGCTGTGCGCGCGCACACACACAAACACACACATCGAAGTGTTAACGAATCTTCGGACCACCACAGGTGAGAACGTGTCACTCTTGTATTGTCAGGGTGACCTGGTGGTCTAGGGGGAAGGTGTCAGACTTCTGTGCTGAGGGGTCCGGGGTTCAATCCACGGTCCCGGCAGAGATTTATCTGATTACCAAACCCCTCCTTCACCTCTGACAAGACATCTTGTTAATGTGGGGAATGCCAGGCCCCCACCGTGGTTCGGATTCCACGTTAAACTGCAGGTCCTCCATTTCATCTCACAATCACCCTACTATTACACATTAGCGTAAGTGCGTATAACCCAAACGGGTAGTAAGACGCAGTGCTTATAATAATAATAATAATAATAATTGTATTGTCAGGTTCGCGGGTGACTAAGAGGTCGTAGCTCGAATCTCAACCGAGACCGCTCAGCTATCACTGGCCCTTGTGATCGCCAGTGATTAGGTTGTCATCTCAAGATGATATTAAAGCCCTACTGTGGCCTATAAAAGCCGTTGACAAGTCGGAACCCTTAAGAGCTTATCTCGCAGCCTATTAACCCGGATATTAGATAGACCTACCTGACTACACTCAAACCAGAAATCGTATCAAATTGCAGTTTTTCTACATTCTTCATTAGAAAACATTCGAAATGAGACTTATAAAACCATTATTTTTATCGCCGTGTCTTATTACCCGCTAAAGTTATACGTTTATGTATTAATTACGTTAGTAGTTTTAGGGATGAGAAAGGTTGTTTTGATAAGAAGTGTACCCATATTTGCTTAGAGTAAGAGTGAAAAATCATACACCCTCAGTACACCCGACCGAGAATCGAACCTTGATCTCCACATCACAGGCAGTCTAAACAAGTGCGAGAGTAGTGCCTTAGACCATGCGGTTACCGAAGCGGGCTTGTGAACAAGTGAAATCCTGTCTTTAATTACCGCTGTGTGAAAGGACACGCAACCACAGTTAACTAGCAAAGATAACTATATTACTGATTATTACTACTATTTAGAGATATGTTATACACTAATAGAAATACATAGTGTTGCCCGGGGTAGCCACGCCATGCATTTACTTCTTACAGACAAAAAAACACTCTTCATTTAATTTCTTCCGACCTAGTTTAAAATACATATTAAGAAATCTAATCAAAAATTTAAAATTCCAGCTTTGAGTTGCATAAAATTTCAGCCCTAGATATCGCGTGATGCTCATGAGACAGACACACTCTTCATTTTATTATTAAACATAATAAAATACACAGGTGTATTTGTTTCGAAGGCTTTCACGGCCGGTGTTTGAATTAAAACTAACGTGTTTGCGCTTGATCCACGTCAAAGAAGTTTATTCTCCAACCTGACTCAATCCTGAAGCCATTAGATTTAATCCACAGGTTTATGTTTGCTTGAGTTTATCAACCTAGAATTTTTGTGGGGCCATAGTTTAAAAAAATAAATTGGAATGGCATATGTACCATTCAAATTAAGATATACACAGTCCAGTTTTCATAGGAAGGGCTATTTATGAAAACTAAAAACATTTCACTTATTCATACGTCAAGTCATTTGATCTACAAAATGTCACCTTTGATATATGCCTATATTATCAATGCCAATAAATGACACTGACAATATAATAATAATAATAATAGCATTAGCCCACTTCAGTGGCTGAATGATCTAAGCCGTCACTCTTATATTATAATGGCCTGCTGAAGACGGGGAGATCTGGGTTCAAAATCCAGTAGGGTCTACTGAGGATGGTTTTTCCTAAATGGTTTCCCACTCTCCCTCCACGTGAATGTGGGTAGATTACCCGTAAAAGATTCCTTCCCTACCCTTATCCTATTATAGAAATTTTCATATATGCGCATAATCTGAACAGGTAGTAAGATAAGGATATAAAGAATACGATATAACAAAATGTTATCAATTGAGGTTCTTCCTTTATAAAATTGTACCGTAGGAATATGGTTATTTAAATTTGAGATTAAAATTAATAAATTTCTTCTTCTCCGATGTAAACAACATTGTATCTGGCAGATAAATTCTCAAATATGGTACTGTCCTTTCCAGCATTCAACAATAATTATTGTTCTCTGCTTTATTAGAAAGAGGTATTAGAAGTATTAAACGTGTACTTTCTAAACAAAATAGCCTCATCATCTCAATACTTGCATAATATTTAAATCCTAGAACAAACTAAATACCCAGCCCTTTGACCGTCAATTCATCCATCACACGTGAGTGAAAGGAGAAATCCCGAAGTTTTTTGCCCTGACGGAAATTATACCGGGTACTTAAACTCAGTGGACAGATGTGCTCCCGACTGAGCCAAGATTTCTCAAGCTTTTCTGGATTAAAATTGAAAATATTTTCACCCTAATCAAAACTGTACATTTTTAAAGATTCGAGATTAGAAATAAAATTTAAAATTTGGATTCGACATTCATATTTTAGTTAATATATGATGACACATCCCTAATTATTTATTATATACTTATTTGTATACACACTTTAATTATATCTGAATATAAAATAGGCCTATTATTAAATGCCTAGTAATATATTTTATACACATATATAGTAATATTTTTAATATATTTTATAATGTAAATACATAATAAAATAAATTATTTATATACGTGTCCTATTTATAATATTAGAAAATACGACTAATATAACTAATATTAAATTATTAAATTTTTATTATTATTAAATGCCTAGTAATATATTTTTACACATATTATATAGTAATATTTTTAGTATATTTTATAATGTACATACATATTAAAATAAATTATTTATATACGTGCCCTATTTTTAATATTAGAAAATACGATTAATATAACTCATATTAAATTATTCTTGTTAAATATAATTATTATTATTAATAATCTGATCAAATAATCTATATTAAACTTTAGAAAATATGGAACTGAGACCAATGAAAACATTTTATTGTATTTTTTAAAATACAACAAAATTGAAAAAAAAATAGTTAAAAAAACTACGGTATTAAATTTATTCCAGCCTAGTTGTCTAATTTCCCAGTTAATCAGTTTTGAGATGGCTTTAGGCACCACCTGGCTTCGAACCAGAAATATCTATCCATTGAATCCCAAGATCAGAGCCTGCATGAGGTAGGAGACGGAAACTTAACCTAATTAAACTTCACAATTCTAACCGTGATTATCGTCTTCCCCATGATTGAGGTAGCGGTGTCGACGAAGTTCTGAAAAACCTTCCCGGGCACTAGGTTTCACGACGTACACAGTAAAAGACACTCCTCCCGCATGAGGATAGGAGCACGCGTCTCTATCACACACACACTCGCACACGTATGGTCGCGGCGATCTCTTGAGATGAACTGAATCGCTCCAACACTACTTTACTTCGCCTCGATTCAAGACGTCCATCTCTCCCTCCCCCTCCTGTAGCCTCCTCCTTAGGTGGCCATAAGGCTCCACTTTTACTCGCGGACAGACCACCACTCTCCCCTCTCACCCCGCTGTTACCTGTTCACTTTACAAATATGTGAGCGGTCTCCTCCGCATGGTAATTGCGTTACTGGGCCTTTGCTGTGGGCAAGATGGTTAAGGCGTTTGTCTTATGTTGGGAGTGTAGGGTACGATATAAAAGAAAGTGTTTTTGCTGTTTTTATAGCAAAACATTGAAAAATGACACCTGGACACGGGAATTGAACCCGGGACCTTTGGCTTAGTGTCTCCGTGTCCAGGTGTCATTTTTAAATTCTCAGAATATGTTATCTGTGTGTGGTGATCCCTCCCTAAATGCTACATAATAGCTTCGGCTATTTGATTCTTAATTTTTTTTTTTGCCAAAATAATTAAAATATATCTCCAGTAAAAATATGGCGTTTAATTTTCTTCGCTTGGTGATACAAATAGTTGTTGAATACATGTCATTAACATGGCGGAAATTGGCTGAGATACTTTTTGAAACAAGAGAAAAAGTTGTCATTAAATTCCAGAACACACTTGACAGGTCTTCCAAGAACTTTTGAGGTCACCGTGTGGAGAAAATTAAAACTTTATGTTTCTACTGAAGCAAAATCGGATTTATTTTAGAAAAAAAAGGGGGGAGGGGGTGTTTCTGTAAAAACTGTGAAACCACTTACCTTTTTTCGCATACCCTACATTCCTACTTCAAGGGGGCTGCCTCGGTAAGCGATAAATTGCCACGCAGATGTTCATCTCTAACACAATATTTTATTCTACTATGCATTATTTCAAATTATTATTAACGCCCAAACAAAGGCGAAAGATTCCAACAGGGTTCCTTTAAAAACCCTACATTTTGAGTTTTATAAATAAAACAAATTATTGAAGAATGAAACAAATAGCCGAAACTATTGTTAATGCATTTTAGTGGGGATAGTCCCTCATAGATAGATGAGTGAAGAATGACCATGGGCACGGGACGAATCCTGGATAGCTCAGTGGCAAGAGCAATGGCGTACTCAGCCGAAGGTCCCGGGTTCGATTCTCGTGTGCAGGTGTCATTTTTAAATTTTCAGAATATGAAAACAAATTATGTTAGAAGGTAACATTAGCTAATTTTCAACGACTTTTTAACCATATTTTCGAAGCTATGAGACCAGGTTTGATGAAACGCGCTCTAGCGTTAGCCTTTCTATAACAACTAGGCCTACAGTAAATATGTGTAGGCTCACAACAGATAATATTAAGATATTTGAGAACTAGCAGTGAGATAATAGGTTTCGTAGTTTTCTTTCCCCTTTTTTCTTATTGACATGATAAAGGATGGTTGTAGGTTAAATGCGAGAGGGAGTGTAAGCTTAACAGAATGAAGAAATAGTTACGGAAAAAGATACATACAGTTGTATTTTAAGCCATGTGGCCTGACAGTGATTGATATCTTCTCGCTGACCGAGGTGGCCGCCTTAAAGGTTTTTTNGGTTTTTTTTTGGGGGGGGGGGGTAGAATAGAGGGGTGTTTTAGTATCTTACCACTCATCTGGTTATCTGTATTTTGACTATGGCTATGAAGAATAAATAATTTAGTGGAGGTGCTCCCATATTTGCGTGGAGGGAGAGTGGGAAACAATATATTTCTTAAACATTTCTAGAGCACTCAACAGGAATTTGAACCCAGACCTCACTGTCACCAAAAAATTAGACTAGATGGTTCTGATATTATGCCACACAGATTTTACACCACTGAGGTTGGGATAAATACGGCAGAATTTTATAGAAATTGTCCCCGGATTTTCTTGGACGGAGAGTCATTCTTTGGGAGAGGAAAAAACCACCTTAGTACACCTGGCTGGGTTTTAACTTCGACCTCTTCAAAATCGGAAAACCAGACGTCTCAGCTCACGTGTCCCTTGGTGTGGTTGCTACGTATTAGCGTAGCTTGAATATTTTTCAAATAATTTATTAATTTTGAGCCCCGATACACCAGATATTCACAACCCTTTTCGTTTGAAGGAACCCTTAAAATATTTTGTGAAATCTTTGGGAGCTCCACCTGGCTGACACATATTAATTTTGACAGGGGTAAATTACAAAATATATGTGTAAACCAGTAGGACTTGTAAATAATAATTAACTCGGACTTTTAAATAAAAATATTTCAATATTATCTTTTTTCTATCTACTAATTACTGCCCATTGGTATACTTGAACCTGGCTTATCATTAGTATTAATTACTAACCTCATTTTCAACATTATTACCGGCACGCTTCTCTTCATCTTCTTCGTATACACGAGTTCTCTTAACGTATTCCTCATTGTTCAAAAATTATGGGCAGACCAATAAAAAGCAAGCTTACGCAAATTATTGTGCAACACCAGAAAAGGTCCCTGTATGGGACTCATTGAGATATAATAAAGGTTTCTTAGTACCCACGCGGTGACAATGTTGATGAGGTAAATGGAATTTGGATACCAGGGCACCAATAAACTTTTTATTGTGTTAGGGTGGGATGTACGCGAATTAAAGATTAAATACATATTTTTACAGTTTTATTATAACTAAACATATTCGAAAAAAATAGCCGGGATTCAAACCCAAAACTTTTTGGAGTTATAAGAGTTTACCAGCGATTGATACTGAACGGTTTAAAATGGGAGTGTGTGTTTTTTTAGACTTTTTATCAAAACATATTTTTGGTCAAAATAAACCAAATATTTACCCAGTATAAACATGTAGTTTAATTTTCTTCACATGGTGACCTAAACAGTTATTGCATATTTGTCAATGGTGTCCCGGAATTAAATGGCAACTTTTTTTCTTCATTTAAAAAGTTTTTCGCCTAATGTTGCTATTCTCATGACAGATATTCAATAACCATTGATATAATTACCATGTGAAGATAATTAAACTCTATGTTTCTATTGAACCAATATTCTATTTATCTTGTAAAAAAATAGTTTTGCTATAAAACTGCAAAAACACTGACCTTTCTTCACGTCCCCTACACTCCTACCTTAACGCTCCCGGTCACTACCAAAACCCGTTTGTGCATATGTCCTAGATCTTAGAAGACTCTTCGTTTACACTTTAAGAAGGTTCTACCCTGGTTGGTCTACCTACAGTCTAATTTTCACAGGAAGAACCTTATCTGGCTGTTAGAAAATTTAATATATCAGCTTTAACATAATTATTCATACGTCGTCATGTTATCTGCAGCTGTCATTTTTGATATATCAATACCTATAAAATAACACTAACAATTAGTAATGTGTTGGTCATATAAAAATATGTTTGTATTTTTTTAAAGTCCCTTCCTTTAAAAACTGGACCATACTATGGGGGGATATTTAAGATATTAATGTGTGTTTGGACACAGGGTCATTGTGGTCTTGAATCCTTTTATACTTACTACGTGGATCTTATAGCCCACATGTGTAAACACTCTTAAAAAAATTCAAGTAGATTGTTTAGAATATTTAATGGGTTTTTTTGGGGGGTGGACTGGGATGGGGGCTGAATCAATACTTATTGCACGAGCTTCTTTTCTACTCTCACGTTCAAGTCACCAACATAATTTATTAATTTGTGTTCACTCTCACCTTGCCTATAGGTTTTACAAATAATGATTTGTCAAACAGTTTAAGCGCACCCGTGTTTAGCCAACACTGTATTAAATTATTATTATTTACACCCACTATTAATTGGCCTATACAGTGGCGGCTCGTAGCTAAAATTAGTGGAGGTGCTGCTCCAGAGAATTTTTAACCTTTGTTTTAAAATTGTGTAGAAGGGAAAAAAAACATGTATTAAAAGAAAATTTATTCAGGAACGTGATAAAATCTTAACAAAAAAAACACTTTTTACTTACTTTAACTTAAATTGTTACAGTTCAAGCTTGATCTATTCATTTAAAAATGAAATCCATTCTTCTTGTTTTAATTTGCGCAAAAAGTTCAATAATTCTCTCCTTGATCTCTGGATAACAAATGAGGAAACTTTCCTCCATTGAGAGTACTGCAAGCTCATTTAGTCTTTCTGTTAAATAAAATAACTGAAAAAAATGAATAAAATAAAATAGCAGGATTCAGAATAATAATCTAATTCTACACTCTTCTACACTTTATCACATTCAAGAATATGGTACACGGTTTTTAAGCGCAACACACACTGAGTAAAAGAACATTTCCTTCCCCCATTATGCCAGAGCTGGCACTGTGAGAGCAACAGTGCTCTCTCTAACTGGCAATCCCACCTTCCTTCTCACCCCCCTCCTATGTGCGCATGGGCACAACAGTCAAATACCACGTCTCTGGCACTGTGAAGCACACAGTTCCATACAAAGGTTTTTGTATATTTTTCATAAACTGGGGCATGGCTACTGAAGTACTGACATTAAGTTTAAGGAATATATATTGTACTAAAAAAATAAAGAATTAAAGAAAAAAGTACTCATTATATTAATTGTTATCGATAATATCAAGTGGAAATGGGGGATGCTGCAGTTCCGCAGTGCCTGTACACGAGCCGCCACTAGGCCTAAAGTTAGTTGGTCAAGCTGTTCAGTACATCTGTGCGAAGTAAGTTTTTCATTATGTATTTAAGTTATAAATATAACAAATGGACATAGATAAAGTAATAGTTCATTGCTATTGCTCTTTATGCGGTGTTCTCAGCTATATTTTAATTGCATCTACTGTGGATTACAATACTTAGCCAAACCATATAAGTTTAGAAACATATTTTAGGAAGATAAATACTATTTTGGGGTAACTAATTGGGATTAGTTGAAATACGGTTCAAACATGATAATAGAATAATATAATACAATAAGATTGGGTGAGATTTATTGCAATTTTCGACCTGTAGAATATTTCCATACAGAAATACATTGTACATACAAACGTTATACGTTGTTCACTTCGTTTACGATTTAATTCCCTTGATACCAAATTGTGTATATTTATGGATTTCATTCTTCTCTTTTATAAAATACAAACTTTTATTTGGCCCTCATCAGATATTTCCGCATTTGAGCTCATTTTATTGACGCACATTGGTGAAAATGGAATGGGTCAGTCTTTATTTTACTCAAAGGTTCACTAATTTTTAATAATGATCAATACATTTTCTATCATGTAGTTATCACCGTTTATATTATTTTGTTTTATGCCCAAAGGCACATCCAAGGGGGTTAAGTGGGGCATTTTCTATCCTTTTGTAATGAAATAGCTTATCATTTAATAATAATTTTAGTCAAAAGTTCCCACCCCTGACCTATTTCAAATTAATGAATAGTTTCAGAACATAAAACTAAATGTATCCAGATATGTTAGGAGCTCTTCTCACACATTTGGATAATCAATGAATTATTTATTTTACTTTCTCGCTATCTTACTGGTAAAAAAAAGTACTTTGATCATTAAAAAAAATCTAACTCAAGATTTTGATGACTGTTGACATTTCATGATCCCCCGAATCCCAAAAAGTTGTTTTCACAAAGTCGTTGTCTGTCAGTCTGTACCTCCGGCTAGAGCCTAAACTTTTTACCGATTGTGCTAAAACTTGGTATTTAGGGCTTTCATAGAGTTTCCCCGAGGGGTTTTTGGAATTGGATATCTAACCCTAAAATAAAGGGTAGTTTACTGAAGGGCAGAAAGAGAAAAATTGATTTTCTCTAAATTCGCTCTAACGATTTTGATTAAATTTTATATCTAGACATTGTTTATCATAATTAACAAGACGCAAAAACTCTAATTTTATCATAAAAATGATTTTGAGGGTACTTTACCTGAGGTAAAATTTCCAATTTTCATCATTTCTCCACAACTATTTGAGATATTAAATAGCAGTGTCTATCATTTAATATGATCTTTGGTGAAGTGTTTCGACAAAAATGTATACATTTAGATTGTTTATATTCTTAAAATTAGAGGTGAAGTTTTCTGTTCAGTTTTCAAGTTATACTACACCTAATTTGATTTTACCTTTATACAAGCAACAAAAATAGTCGAAAAACTTGTATTCACCATAATTCATATTACATTTTCACATTCTTGCATTAGTTATTGATTCCTTAGATGTCTTTTTACTTCTCTCCATTGATATTTAGTAAATACAATTTTCATAAATTGGAACATGTAAAGCAGATCCCAGTTTCCAGGCTGTCAGCAAATGGTTCAAATTTCATTTTATTAAGGTCTTTGAAATATGAAATTGTTTGAAATGCTCTTAGGTGGACAAAGATGCGCCTCTTTTCTCAGCGTTTCCGTATCAGTGTATATTATTTTATTCATGTTCTTATGTGGAGTGTTAATGCTACAATTCATAGCACATTATTCCGTTTAGAAACCTTACGGGTTTTTAGTAAATGTATCTTTATTTTAAGATAAAAAGCAAGAGAAAGTCTGTATGGGGAGCCATAACATTTATTTTTTGTTGTTTACGACGACTCTTATGACGTCATCTTATATTTACCATTGTTTCAAACTTTCCTACACCCCTATTGCAAAAACTTGTACGATATTACCACTTCTAAAACACTGTATATTTCTCTCCCTCACTTCTATAATAGAAGCTAGTACCATTTCTTTCGAAATACATACTCAAAAAGAAATCTCCTTTAGCCAGTCGTTTCATAGACTTACAGAGGAACAGTCCGTTTCTCTTAAATCCAAAATTTTCTCTCGCCAAACATCCTTACAGAGTAACAGTCCACGGCGTGTTAAGATGCCGTATCGGGTGTGCAAATAAAATTATTCTGAATAAACTGAATTTAAATTAATAAAACACTAAATTTCAACAAATTAACGTATTTTATATATAACTAATATCAATACCAAACCCATATAATCATCACGACAAACTCCAACCCAGGACTCCCAAAGAAGAGAGTCATACAATCCCCTACATTCCCACTTCACGATTTGGCTCAACAACGAGGACATCCAGAGAAGGACTCCCCAAAGAGCACAAAACATAACTCTAATCTTGACTCGACAACGAGAACATTAAGAGCAGGACTCCCCAAAGAGCACAAAACATAACTCTAATCTTGACTCGACAACGAGAACATT
>CABEEJ010000381.1:142757-153370 GCA_901482245.1 Timema douglasi | reverse complement strand
GGCTCGTGTAGCCACATGCTAGAAAGTGCGGTGCGGTGCGGCTCGTGTAGCCACTTACTAGAAAGTGCGGCTCGGCTCGTGTAGCCACTTGCTAGAAAGTGCGGTGCGGTGCGGCTCGTGTAGCCACTTACTAGAAAGTGCGGCTCGGCTCGTGTAGCCACTTGCTAGAAAGTGCGGTGTGGTGTGGTGTGGCTCGTGTATACACTTGCTAGAAAGTGCGGTGTGGTGTGGTGTGGCTCGTGTAGCCACTTGCTAGAAAGTGTGGTGTGGTGTGGTGTGGCTCGTGTAGCCACTTACTAGAAAATGCGGCTCGGCTCGTGTAGCCACTTGCTAGAAAGTGCGGTGCGGTGTGGCTCGTGTAGCCACTTACTAGAAAGTGCGGCTCGGCTCGTGTAGCCACTTGCTAGAAAGTGCGGTGCGGTGCGGCTCGTGTAGCCACTTGCTAGAAAGTGCGGTTTGGCTCGTGAGGCCTTTGCTAGAAAATGCGGTGCGTTGCGGGTCGGCTCCATGCAGCCATAGCTTTAGACTATTGGACCACTGTAGCGGGTTACTTATTAATGGTATAAGAAAGTTATTTTGTAGTGGCGGTTTTATTTATTCTTCCAAATTAACCTAATTCGAACCTAGTGTAAAAAAAAAAGCTATGCTATTCTTTTAAGCCCTGAAATAAACTAATTTATTATTTTTAATATGCTTTGTGTATTTTCTTTCTAATATGAATCTCGTATTTCTATTATCATTTCCAATTTCTTGTTATGCCCAAGTTGAAAATACATTTTACATAATTGATACATTAATTGTGTAAAAATATTTTACTGAGCTGATATAGGTGAATTAAATTTAGTAGCCTGGCATGTAAAAATAACAAATTATGCTTGAAGAACATAACACACCTTCTTCCTAACTTATATTAGCTAAGTTAAATAAAACTACTGGTGATTAGAAATAAGAGTGTTAATTAATTAATTTTTAAAAATTAAACTTTTTGAGAACTTGAGTGTTTATGAATAAAGGAGGGAGGGTACACAGCCGTAAAAAAAAAGGTTAATAACATATGTTCTAATAGTATGCACACCATTTTACATTTTAAAAGTGGCCCTAAAATTCCCTTAAAGAAAAAGTTCACAGTCCCAAAATATTTTTTTTAGTACCACTAGTGACCTACATTTTATGATAGTTTGTATCTATAGACTACCACTAAATACAATCCATTTAGGATTAAAACTGAAATAGGATTGCGTAATACTTCAAGGTGACATAATTCCTAGACTACGTCTTCCTTAAAAGGATAGGAGACGAAGATATGAGATCCCACGAGGTTTCTCAAATGAGTCCAATTGTTAGTAGATGACCTCTTTCCGTCTTCCATTAAAGCTATTACAAAAAAAAAAGAGATACCTAAGATAAAATCCATCTTTTAAAAATAAGGACAGGGGGTGAAAGCCACAAAAAAAAGCAACTTTGGAAGTCATTCAAGGTGGTGGTGAGGGAAAGGGGATGAGGAAATACCTCAAGAATGTTAACAAAGAGATGTATCAGGTAAAAAAAGTTTTGGTTTATCCCGAAGAAAAATGGGAAAAGTAATAATTAATGACCACTTGTTAAACCTGTTGGCTCAGCCGAGCCGCATGTGTAACAAGATGTGTACCAGTGACCTGGTATTACTGGCAACAAAAGTGATCACTGATGACACAACAAGAACCGTACAAAAAAAACTTACTTTTATAAATGTATGAGAAAGAAGGTTTGGATATTAAACAAAAAAGAAATACATTCTGATAGATTCACCTCTCACTTTAAAAAACAACAGTCTCTAATGCAGTCTTAAGGTCGCTATTGAGTATACGTGCGCCTGTCTGTAAATATGATCGTATTCGTACAGTCAACACATTTACACCAACTTAAAACATTTATATGGTAGGGTTGAGGTAAATAAAAACATGTATTTCAAATACTACGCCGTTGGCAATGATTTAGAAACACATATACATTTAGAGAAATAAATAAACGACATGATTAAAGAACCTACAAAATCAATAGACAAAAGATTTAATAAAACTTGGCTATCCGCATTTTTTATTGATTATTTTGTTTATTCAATCAATGTTTGATGTTTGATAGACCACTGATTTCTTAGTGGTCAAAATATCACTAAAAGCAAGTACAAATAAATAGTTATGCATTATAAAATGTATTTTATTCTTATTCTTAGTTTAAACAAACATTCTTCAAAACATCTGAATTTAGAACAGTCAATATTTCGTTTCAAGTAAAAAATGTATAGCTATTGCAATTTCTTGGAAAGTAGTTTAATTTGAATAGACCTGAAAATGTAGGCATGAGGTTATAAGCGTCATTCTCGTATGGTTTGCCTGTCTAAGGGAGGTTGGAGTTCGAATCTCACTTGGATTATTGAGGTGTTTATTTCTTAAATGGTCTCCCCACTCCACACGCAATCGCGGAAATATTTTCTCTAAATATTAGCCCCCCCCCCCCTCATTCCGACCGCGTTAGTGTAAATTCTAGGATAGCCCGTAAGGATGGTACAAAAATACTATTTTTAACAATTTAGAAAAATATTATACCCTTGACGCATGAGATGTTTTAAAAATAAATTCATATTAACGAGTTTTATTAATATTCCTACAAATTATGTTCATAACTATTATTCAATTCATCTAGAAACATTAGTACTTCATCCTTTATTAAAAAGAGCGTAGACTGTTGAACTTCCGTATTATGGGAGACTATAATTGACGCCCCACAAAGCTCATCCGTGAATCTACAGACTGTGTAATTGCAGAGCTTTTTAAAATAAAATAAAAAAACTGTTCATGGGTAATTACAGTAAAATTACCGTATACATATTAGAATGACTACGTTCTCTTCAGTTCCTGATCACGAGTTGCAGGAGTAATGAGACATCGTGGTCCAGTCCACTTTTCATATAAAGGGCCGGATCTGACAGCTAGAAAAGATACTAGAGTCTGTTCAGCGTAGGAATTGTTCTCTGAAAGGCCTTTTTACCTACCAGAAATTTATTATATATTAGGATATTGGTAGGAAAAAAGACCTTTCAGAGAGAAATTCCTACCGTGAATGGAGTATACATCCACTTTCACGTATCCATACGTCCGTCATGTTATCTGCAGTTGTCACTATTTATAGATATTATCAATATTTATAAAATAATAGTAATAAAAATATAGTAAAATATTATTAATGTTGACCGCAAAATACTGTATCTTCTAAAAGGGTATTTGACTTCTATGAAAATTAGTCTGAATTTGTGGGCTGAAAAGTAGGATTAAAGTATTTTTGTTTAGAAAATACAAATTTTTTGTGGTCAAAATGATAAAATTGTACTATATTCTTGGTAATGTTTCATAGGTAGACGTATGATTACGTGAACGTAGTTTTAGTAACTTTTACAACTGTCAAATAATGTTCTTCCCACTAGAGTCCTAGATAAGTGAGGTTATGAAATAAGGTTATCTGGCACGCGGAAGAGGAGGGTTGTAGTTCCACGGCGGAAGGTGTGGTAAGTTTATATGTTTATGGGTGGAGTTGTTAATGTTTCTTCGACAGACAGGCGTAACTTCACGTCTCTTGCAGACATCCATTCCCATAGGGTGGGAACTGAGAGAATTGAGAGATATTTCAGGGATGTACACACGTAGACACAAATCTTGAGAGTCAAATAAACTGAAATAACATTGTCATTGTTCTTTTAATTGTTACAGTCTTGTGAACTAACTAATTAGCAGCAATTAAGGCTATATAAACTATTATAATCAGGATGAAAAGAGGGGATTTTAAAGAACTTAATCAGCCTTTTGTTTGAGAGGGGACGATAAAACACACTTTAAAAAAATAGTTCATAGCAGAAGTTGGGCTAAAACCCCAGTCTCTTGAGTCAGAATCAGAACCACTGTTTTAGAAGCAAGCATTTACTACCTTTAGGATAAGTCAAGCATTTGTGAGGTACAGGATCCATAAAACCAACTCTGCCTCTTGGTTAAGTCAAATAAATTATTTTCTTGGCTGGATCTCTCTCTAGGATCAGTCAGAAGCATTACCCGAAGATCCAACTCTTCCTAAGTCAAGTACGCTATCAGGGTAGCCAACTCAACCTACAAATATTTTTTGTAGTACCACGTCTTACAACTCGTTCAGATTATACGCTTATGTACTAATTACGCTAATGGTCTTAGAGATGAGGAAGGTTATATTTATAGGAAGTGACCCGCCTCGGTGGCGTAGTTGGCTAACGCGCTTGTCGTGTTGAGCTCTACTGCTGAGGACGGGGAGATCAAGGTTCGAATCTGGGTCGGGTGAACTGGGGGTGGTTTTTCCTAAATGGTTTTCCACTCTCCCTCCACGCAAATGCGGGTTCACTTCCTCTAATTCAACCTTCCTAATTCCTAATCCATTAGAGTAATTAGTACTTAAAGCGTATAATCAAAACGGGTAGTAAGACGTGGTGCTAAATATTACTATTATTATAGGAAGTGTATCCGCATTTGCATGGAGGGAGAGTGGAAAACAATTTTGGAAAAACCACCCTCAGTACACCCTACCAAGATTTGAAACTCAATCCCCCCCCCTCCCCACGTAATTGGCAGTCTAGCCTATTGCGAGGGTAGCGCGTTAGACCATGCGGCTACTGAAGTGGGTCTCGAATTTAATTATGTATATGAATTGTTATTTAACTTTAATTATGTTGATAAAACAACCGATTGACTTTGTGTGTGTGTTCACCAAACACGGCTATTTTATATATTGCTTACCAAATATAGTTTAGTTATTGGTACGTCCTTGTAGACAAATATAATAATTATTTTAATTGTAGTCAAATACGGTCATATTTTCACAGGGGGGCCTTATATGGTAAAAAGCATGCGTTCTTTATTGTTGATAAATATAATATGCAAGCCAGCGACTTTTCAATGCTTAATTTAAACAAGTCGGTGACCTGGTGGTCTAGGGGTAAGGTTTCGGACGTCTGTGCTGGGGTCCGGGGTTCAATCTTCGGTTCCGGCACAGATCTATCTGATCACCAAACCCTTCCTTCGCCTTTGACAAGACGTGTATTAATCACAACTTTGTGAATGTGGGGAATGCCAGGCCTCCACCGTGGTTCGGATTCCACGTTAAATTGTAGGTCCTCCATTCCATCTCACAATCACCCTAGCTTAGCTTAAGTGCGTATAGCCCGAACGGTTAGTAAGACGTGGTGCTAATAATAATAATAGTTTGATTTCATTCAAATTAAAACATCAGGCCAAGTGTGATTATTTAAAAAAAACTTCCCCAATAATATTTAACATTAAATGGTCCGACACCTTAAAGTGGGAATGTAGAGAACGCAAGTTTAGGTAAGGGTTTTTGCAGTTTTTATCACAAAACATTTAATTGATCAAAATAAATCAACTATGGTTTCAGTACAAACATATCGCTTAATTTTCTTCATATGGTGGTATCAACAGTTCGTGAATATCTCTTGAGGGTGTCTTAAAACTAAATTACACCGTTTTATCTTCATTCAAAAAGTTTATCATCTAATGCCACCTTGCTAAGGACAGATATTCAAGACCTGTTGAGGTCACCATATGAATAAAATAAAATAAATATGTCTCTACTGCCGCAATATTTGATATATTTTGCCAAAAAAAAAAGTTTTGCTTTAAAAATCGCAAAAATACTCCCTTTATCTAGCGTTCCCTACGTCCCCACCTTAAGATATACAGTCATTTGAACTCATTTTTTGAGTTTGTTTTAGAGTTTAGACTTTAGGGTCAACGGTATCTATAAGTGATTTTTAAACTTATTCAATTAATAAAACAGAATTTCAAGGAACATCCTGAGAATTTATTTAGAAAGTTGACGTTAAGTTTAAATGTATATAAATACAAAGTTTATCCGGTCAAATAACTTCACACAACTTCCTGAGCTAGAATCAGGTATGAAACCTCACCCTTTTCTTTTTCGTCTATAATTTAGTTGCTCGCGAACGAATCTACCTGTGATAATGAAATGCTAATTATATTTTATCCCAGTAGTAATTATTATTTCAGTGAAAGTATTAAGAGTAAAACGTGGGGGTAGCCTTCGAGGCAGCAACAGAAGAGAACATTGGAAAGTAATGCCCTTGTTTTAATTTGTGCTTGAGAAATTAAACCTTTTCCCCTCACAACCACAATTAACGGGCTTAGAATACCGGATGGGTGTAGCTAAGTGCTTTGTTTCATGGAAACTTTGCAACTCTACACGCAGATGTGGGCACATTTCCTCAAATTCTATCTCCTCACCCTTACCACATTTGTGTAAATATACGGACATCGCGCAAGGATTTAGATGAAAAGTACATAAAACGATATTGAAATATGTAAGCTATTATAACTAATACATAATAAACAAATCATAATAATAAAATAATTAATAATATAAAATCATTACGCAATTATAGTATACAAGCACTATAGAGTTCAGAGCCATCTCAAGGGTTTCATACGCCTCAGTTTTATCCTGTATGATACAAATAAATAATAATTAAAATAGGGCTCCAAAATACGAATTACAAATACAAAATAAAAAATAAATAAAAAATAATAAGTGTCAAACCCACCCAGCCCAACCCCAGAAACCACTTACCAACCCTCGCCCTAATAAAGGTGTGTCTCTTCAACCCTTATATTATTTTTCACTTACTTTAATACTTTAACACTTTAATTACATATCAAAGCTACTCCGAATGTCATAAAACCATAAATATGTTAATGTTGTTAATCAATATTTAAAAGTGGTATATTTTCAATATTAGGTAATATATTTAAAGGTTATTTGTTTATTTATAAATAATTATTTAATTGTTTAATTTAAATCATTTCCTTTTAAACACTAAATTAAATATATTTTGTTGGAATATACCCCCCTGACGGCAGCATAGTTTGGCCTAATCGATGGACCTGATAATAGATATAATATATATGAATTATATAGTTATACATAATGTATTATGAAATTGTATCGTTTAATTAAACTTTACGTCCGGTTTGTTGAATCCTCAACAGTTCCATCGTCAACTGTAAAGCCTGGGCAGCATTGAAGAGGCGTACTAGGGAAATGAGGAGTGAGGTAGTTTCCCGTTGTTTTCTACACTGAGCCAGACGGTACCATTTCACATTAGTCTGCCAACCCCACCGAAATGCATAAAACCAGCTGCCCCTACAACCGACCCCTTCACAAGGATTGTTTGTGTATTGAGTTTTAATAACGAGTATTATTCATAGTTCTGCCACTTTCATATTTGTCAGAGCTATAAGTGAGATTGAGACAGATAAATGAATGTAACAACTTGCTCCAGCTCATACCAGAAGATACAGCATTGTAAACACTATATCTAACCAGAGATGGATCTGGGCTATTATCCTTGTATAATATACTCGCTTTACTCGTTGGGGACTCCACCCCTAAAACTCCCAGTGAGTTTTCTTTGCAGGTGGATGTAAACAAATGTAATTCCAGAGCCATTTTTGATAGGTCTTACCGTTTGGTCACAAGAGAGCTCCAAAGGTCCGTGCAGTCTTTATAGGTACTCTGACGTTTTGAATTATTTTTTCGGGTTTTAAAAATTAATTTGTTTAACTCTTGGTAATTTTCCCGTTGGTTACAGTATAAAAGCTATAAGTTTGCCAAATTTCAAGTTTCTAGTTCATCTGGAAGTGGGTGAGTCAGCCATATGGCTATATAGTAGTATATTACTATACACACTGAATTATATTAAATATAAGTATTGAAATATATTTCTCAAATCTAAACGCTGGGAAATAAATAAGAGATCTGAATAAAACAATGAGTCATTCAAACAAAGCCAAGTGTGAGATCTTATTTTGTAAAAGTTTGGAAGCTATTGTGCTAATAATTTTGTGTTCATATTTCTCATGAGAATACAATAAATGGTTCCATACAAAAAGAAAAGGATACTAGATTGTTTTCTAACAAGTTAAAGGGAGAAACTGTTCCGAACAGCTTCTAGAAAGGAAAAACGGTCTCATGGGATTCACGGCGAAAAGGTCCGCCTTGCTTGTTTGTTAATAATTCTGTTCATTTAAATAACAAGCTGTTTACTTCTCGTAGCGTGCTTGTCTGATAACCGGGAGTTCGAAAAAAGCTACAAGACTTAAGATCTCCACCTTTTGGAGCGTTGTAACTCATTGCGGACGTTTTTATCTTGCACTATTTTAAGTTGTGGTTTGTAATTTCAAAATATGGTTTACTCCTAAATGAAGTTGGAAGATATAAAAAAATCACTCTATACTATAGATAAAATTATATTTTAAGAAGAATTATTTTTAGAAATATATGTTAAGAAACTAATCAGTCGGTAGCTTGTCTGTCTACTAAGCTAAAGGTCCTGGGTTCGATTCCTGGCATGGCCAAATAGTTAATCATTGGTTAAATGTGGGTTTACCCTTTCACAGTGATAAATTACTGGCTGGGGACTGTATGTTGGATGTTGTGTCTGTTCTGGTCTTAAGATAGATTATAAGGCGTATGAAGCCATGACAGGACTATCAAACCGGTAGTGGAGAATATATGGCTTGGATAAAACACTGACCCAAGCCGCAGGCTGGAAACAGTAATGGATGTATAATATGTTAATAAACTAAATTAGCTAATTTTCAACGATGGTTTAAACAAATTAATACAGTTCTGTGATTCAGGTGAAGGAAAACTGGTGAAATAGGAAACTATAGCTCACCTTCCCTATACCGTTAAAGCCTTTTTTGACCAACCTTAACGAGGTCCTGGTTTAACTTTACCATTTATAATTTCACATGTATGGTCACACACACACACACACACACGCACACACATATATATACACACACTCACAGACATACACACCGTAGCTTGTTGAACAAATAAGGTACACGTCCGTTGCGATAGTGTTTCGTAGTTCCTCTAGATTAATTGCGGCAATCGCTTTTGTTTTTACAAGGAGTCAGTTTATTGCCAAGGCACGTAACTGCAATTAATCATAACTCACTTTCTACAAGGAACGCGGCCCGACATCATGATAACAACGCCCAAGGAGGAAGAAAAAAATGGAACTCATCAAGTCATGAACCTCGCGAGGAACAAACTACCGTAATTATGAAGAGAGCTCGTGAGTATTTGGAACAAAATAATACTCCCAGCACTTGGTGATAATGGGCGCGTGGACCAAAGGCTTCAATGTCGTATAGTCTGGTTTTCCGGTGAGGGGCATGTTAGGGCTTNTACTATACACATCATGATTTCCGAAGAGCCATTTTAGTTTACTTTATTGCATGTTTGGATCAACATAAGGGTGATCACCTTCCCTACTGATGGTGCACCCAGGATTGTGGTTTGGAATGTTTGGAGGGTGGGCTATTTGAAACTGTACTTGAGGGAAGATTTATTTATATATAAAATACAAAAGTTAGCGAAAACTATGTTTAAATAAAGAACAAACTAACAGTAACAGATTACCAACAAATTTACGATTTCAACTAGACCTTTAACAGTTCAAGAAATCCTAGGAACAACACCCTATATCACAGCGATCGTTTATTAGGAGGCCAAGAATGCTATCGAGATATCCAAAAATTAACAAACGCAGGGAACCGTGTCGTAATTGGTCACCTGTCTGGAAGGTTTGAGAAGCGCGGACCGCAATGATTGGCCGGCCCGCGCGGCGTAGGCACTCCTAAATAAGAGAATTACAGAACTTTGAATTTTCTCAAAAGTTACAGATTTAAAAAAAATGAAATTATGCTGTAAAGAGTCCAGACACATTTAGACCTATTTAGAAATAAATTGTTTCAAATATAACTTTCCAAAATAATAAGATACAGACAAGTCAGTAGGGCGACCTACCTCCCCCTTGAGATAATCTTGACCTTGAACATATGGTCACATAAGCTGGTCGGTGAAAGTAATTCATCACTCAGCCTTTCAGAAAAAACTATTTTTACACTCAATTTTACGCATCACCCGTTTGTCTTAATTTTTTTGTTCTTATATATACACACGTAAGAACAATTTTTTATATGTATAGAGAGAGAGAGACAAAATGAAGAACACCTTTCATCGTAGACATAAATGAATGAACTAATATTCCATTAATAACATAACAGTTCACTAATAAATCTGACAAGATATAAGCTTAAATGTTTATAATTATTTATTTTTAAAATTAACCAGACAGGGAGTCAAATCGTGAACGTTAGGCTAAACACGCCACTCCTGATAGTTTGAGATTTGAATGATTTTTAGGACACTTTTGTCAAATATATAATTTATCATGCGTTGATAATTATTTTTCGACATTTCATTTCATTTTGTTAGTTGAGCTAAGGGTTCTGTGCTCGTTTACCGGTATGATCGAAAAGTTTATAATTTGTGATAAAGGAATTTTTCCTTTTACAGGGATTAATTAATGACTGAAGTACTGGTTGTTGTCTCTATTATATAATTAGGTTGTTTTAGAAAGATCACTTTAAATACCCAAATAAACATCACAATAGATAATTATTTTTGTATTTCTACATCCAAAGTGTTTATATATATATATATATATATAT
>CABEEJ010000381.1:115050-141947 GCA_901482245.1 Timema douglasi | reverse complement strand
AGGGGTAAGGTGTCAGACTTCTGTGCTGGCGGCCGGGGTTCAATCCTCGGTCACGGCACAGATTTATCTGATTACCAAACCCTTCCTTCACCTCTGACAAGACATCTTGTGAATGTGGGGAATGCCAGGCCTCCACCGTGGTTCGGATTCCACGTTAAACTGTAGGTCCTCCATTTCATCTCACAATCACCCTACCATTACACATTAGTGTAAGTGCGTATAACCCGAACGGGTAGTAAGACGTGGTGCTAATAATAATAATAATAATAATATTTTCTTAAAGCTTCTTCTTATGAAAATTGGGCTGTAGAGGCAAGTCCTATCTCTCAACGGATCAATTTGTCCATTTTGTTGCGACCATGTGTTGGATCGCATGTGTATCGTCAACAACTGTAGTATATGATGGTGTCACTCTTTCCCAGTAATTAGCTGAACACATTCGTTGGGGCGAAAGAAAAAAAAAGTATATATATCACACATGCAAAAAACAATACTGCACGTGAAACTTTTAACATTTAACTTTGTTAAATCCTGTTTGACAACTTTCTCTTTCATCACACAAACACACACACACAAGCTACAGTTATACTTCTCTTGAGATGATGAATCAAGTATTTTATGACGAATTAAATGCTCAGGACACAGAACATTTCACTGAAATTGGTTTATTTTAATTAGGGAGCTCTGTTCTGGCAAAGAGCTGTAAGACATTTGGAGTGATTTTGTTATATCATTATTATTATTATTTAAAGTAGTCAACGTGCCCTTTCTGAACCGACTGATTATATCAGCAGACATGAATTTATTTGAGCGAGAGCGAAAGAGCCTACTAAGTTTTCCGGGAAAGGTACTCTCGCATACCTTCCAGGTTTCTTTTTGGGACCAGCGGCTTTACTTTCCCTACGAAGGAAGTTATGCTATTTTTTTTTATCGTTAAAGAAAAATCCGTCCAACCCGTCTGGGTTTGAACCCAAGAACATTGAAGTTGTTAAAAGCCGTATAGCTTAAAACGGTATATTCCCTCTTTCACTTCCCACTCAGCTCTTTGAGGAACTCTACCTATCCTTTTATAAGGCGAATGCACAAAAATCTCCCGTCTCAATTATCGCATATTCTAATACGGTATCATTCTCACAGTATGCTGGATCGCTGATGAGGTGAAGAGTAAGGTTCGAATCCTGGTTGAGTGTAGGCCTACTGGAATGGATTTTTCCTAAATAGTTTACCCCTCTGCCTCGGGTACGTTTACTAAAAATGTTACCTTCCTCATTCCTACTTTAGTAGTGTAAATATGCAGATAGCTTGAATGGGTAGTAAGAAGTGGTACACACACACACAAAGAGATACATTAATGCAAAGAGGAAAATATCGGTCCACGCTTACGGCTCTAATAGTCCAAGAGATAGACCAGATTTATTTACCGTAGAAATGTCAAAAGCGCGGTTGTTATTTTTGGAAAGCCTGCCACTTATGTAATCAAAATATGGTATTCTTAGTAAAAATCAATGGTTGGGGTATGAAATATGACCTCACCAATATGGCCGCCATGTAGTATTTACATCGAGGCATTACAACAACTGTAACTTCTTACTTATTAATTGTACACGGTTATTTTTTTGTTTAAATTAAAGATAATTTAATGATTAAAAAAAGTCTACTATTTCAAAATTTTACGTAACGTATAAAATTTTGCCGTTTTTTAATGTTGGACTTAAAAAATGGGTATATTTCCATTACATACAAACAGCTCGATGCCACCAAATAATGAGCACATCACCAAATGGATTTAATGAATTTATTTATTGAATCACTTGACTTAACACTTTCATAAGTCATTCTAAACAATGTTTTTCTAAAACTTTGTACAGGAAGCTTAAGGTGATTTGCATAAAGTCTGAAATCACATTTAATCACTTGTATCTCAATCACCAGTGTATGTATCCTCTTCTTCATTTTCTTTGTCTCCATCATTTTCCATTTTAAGGTATTCAGGGCACATAGTTCCTTCAAACCACTGAATCCTGTAATTTACATTACACAAACACAACCCGCGTTTTAAATGGTTAAAACTTTGGTGGGTCTTCTGATTAGTTTTCTTCCATGTCAGTGCAGCAGCATTGCTTCTTTTTAACATTTCATGAATAGCGGCTCTTGACTGGGGAAGAATAGTAGGATAAATACTTTGTGTCTTCTTTAAAGCTCGTTGTTATTGTTTAGGAGCACATTTTATTTTGAATAGACTGTATCTGGCCTGTGCTACTGACGTTAACCAATCTTCAGGTATATGAAATAGCAAGCAATTCAGGTCAAATGGGGGATTGGCTGACCTCCAAACCTCGACTATATGTGTAGTGCTAAGGGCCTAGACGTTTGGCTCATTTGAATTAAAACAATTCTTCCCTCACACTAAATCATTAAATCTTAAAAGTGTTTCGGCCTGTTGAAGAAATTTAGATGCAAAGGAGGTGGTAGAAGGAGGTTTAATAAAACACCCATGAATGAATCTCATTAATCTATTGAAAGTGGACAAACTTACTCCAGTGGTGAATACTACATAGGATGGGGTAAAGAATTCTGACATAACTGAGAGCGAGGAGATTTGGCAACAGTAAACCAGAGGCGTTGCACGAAATATATTTGGGGTTTGGGGGGTTAACCAGTGTTTTTCCCAACTCTAAGCATTTTGAAATTAGAAAAATTCCCAAGTGGCAAGTGGCAAGTGGCAAAGGAAAGTACTAGAACAATGTTGAAAACGGGGCGGGAGTGGGGGGTGGGAGTGGGGGGAGAGGTTTGGAGGCGCCCAGATTTTTTTTAAAAAATTGGGGTAGTAATCAAGCTTTGAACCGAGCTTTTAGGAAACTGCATTTTTAAATTTATTTGTTGATCCTGGATTTTTCAAGTTACAGGGCTTTTTCAGTACATAAGGAAATACCGGTAACTTGAAATATTATTTTATTTATTTAAATTTACCTTAATCTGAGCTAAATATCCAATTTAGCTTAAATATATTTATTTAGATTTGTAGATATCGTGTATTTTTATATTAAAAAATATAACTGACTTTGTTACAGCTGTTTTCATCATTTTGTAGCTTATGAGCAAAACTTTTCTCTCTGCGGTCATCGTGACTCTTTGATAACTTAAAAGCTTTCAAATCCTAGTTTTTAAATGTTTTACTAACATTTCGGGCCGCCTACATCTAACTACACCAGTGGGATAGGTAAAATTTAGAGGAAATGTACCCTAATTTTAATGAAGGAATATTAGGATAAACTACCCCTGGCCAGAATTAAATTCCTTATTTCCCCTTCACTAACAAACCAAACCAAAAGATCATGACATTAAACCCGTATGTCCACTAATGTTTGTTTTAATAATTATAAATTGCTTATAATAATGATTAAAGTACATGCGAATTATTTGTAGTAAAAGAGGATCAACAAGCCCGGGGATGGGGATGATTTTAGGTTATAAGACTGCCAGAGTAAACCAAGTCAGCAAGAAGCTATCAGAATGGACTTGCCAAAAGGAAGCTAAGCAGTAAC
Organism: Timema douglasi; assembly: GCA_901482245.1. Lineage (NCBI taxonomy): Eukaryota > Metazoa > Arthropoda > Insecta > Phasmatodea > Timematidae > Timema > Timema douglasi. The sequence goes on along the minus strand of CABEEJ010000381.1, from coordinate 138,402 downwards.
TTGGTAGTTTTTACCGCTTTAACAACTTACATTTCTATTAGAATTTCGCATCTTCCTATAATCATTAAATCCTTGAAAATGTAAATATAAAGCTAGAACCTTAGTACCACCTAAAAACACTAAACAATAAACAAAAATTGGCTGATATTTGAGAATGCCACCACTTAAAGCATTGCTGACTGAGTGAAATTTTGCTACCGGGAAGCTCATGTTTCCTTACCATTCGTTTCCATACAGCATTCGACATACTCATTGGCCATTGTCTTTGCCTACTGATTATATAGCGCTACTAGGCTACTTGATTAACTAAGATTTCTACAATCAACTACAGAAGAACCTCCTTTCAATGTTTGATGATTTTTGAAGTTGGGATTTTTTGTAGAGTAAGGACCAACAGTTGGGAAATTTTAAATTTGTCTGTACAAGTCTGTGGTTAAGGATATTCATAATAGAAAGTAATAGGGGTACAGAATAAGCCTAGAATTTCCTAACTCCAGATCTCAAATCTCACAAAATTCCCAACTTCCAAGTTTTTAAGCAGCATTGGGGGGAGGGGGTGACACCCCCCCCCAAACACCCCCTGGCGGCGACCCTGCAGTTAACTAAAAGAGCGAAGATAAATCTTTTATTCAGAAGAATGCATTTCCCTCAGCAATGCCATTATGTTTAGTGTAAAGTCTTTGAAAACCACAACAGGCCCCCTCTCTCCTTAGCTGGACTCCCCTCAACCCCATTACCCTCAGATATCGACAATAGTAAGTGATTTAATCTAAGTTTTCCCCCCACATCATTGACTTGAATAATTGATGGATGTGATTTTACATTTAAACTTTTTAACAACTAAATTTTAATAAGTTTAATTAATGAGTATCAATTTAAAATTGCATTCATTTGTTTAACAAATCAGAGACAAAATCGTAGACAAAATCAATCCAGGACTGTCGAGGACTGTCCCGTAAAATCTGGGAACAAATCTTCACCTTTTAAGAGAAAGGCATCAAAAGGACTCTGACTCATCGTTTTTATGTCTTACGTTATTTTAAGCATGTTGAGAGGATGATTATGGATCGAGTGACGAAGCCAATATATGAAGGTAGAGTGAGTGGATTAAAAGGAATTGTTGGGTAATGCAAGACGTTGTTAAACGTTATAGACAAATGTGTGAAAAAGAGAAACATTAATAAGAGTTTTAGGAACAAAAGAGTATGTATGAATCGGTGTATGGATTTTGTTGAAGCGAAGTGAGTATGCAAGGATAGGGAATTAGTGATGAGAAAGTTAGTGAGGATGGATTAAGTATGTAGTTGTTATTTTTTTAACTATATGCTTATTTTCTTGCCTACCCTGTAATGGAACGACGTGATTAGGTATGTATGTATGTTGTGATTTTTAATGGTGTGATGAATAGCTACAGGAGGTGGTGTTATGAAACAGATTGGAGCGTACACATGGGAGCCAGACGAGAACATGCAGGATGAGGTTAAGAAATTATCTCTGTGCTTACAGTAAGTTACCGGGTGGGTGAGGCAGACAGTTACGTCATACTGATGGTCCTGAGGTACATTCTGGTGCCAAACACATTATACACCTATAAATGTGTCATATATTTCAATAAGATTACATGCAATGAATACCATTTGTTGGGATTTGTTTTACTACACCTGCATCTATTTGGTGATGATATGTTCTGATTAATGTTGAGAGGTACAGTATTATTTGTGAATAGTTTTTTAATCACCACATCTTACTTCCTGTTCAGGTTATATGAACACACCATGGTTATTACTTTTATGGGGTAGGGATGAGGAAGGAAGCATTTTAGAGGTAATCTACCTGCATTTGCATGGAAGGAGAGTGGGAATCAAATGAGGGCAAACCATCCTCAGTAGACCCGACTGAGATTCAACCCCGAATATTCCTGTCATCAGCAGGCCAGCCTAACATGAGAGTGACACCTTAGAGCATTCGGCCACTGAAGCAAATTTGCAAATAGATAGGGTAGTCACAGACAATGTAGACATCATTTACCCTGAACTGTAGCAGACTTACATTGACGGGTCACACTATGATGCTATCCTATAAGCTGTACCATAATGTGATAATGCAGGGTAATTTTGCCAACTTATAAGTCAAACGAAGGGGACACTCCCCTCCTCTGTGGAGAATTACAACCTCTGGTTCAGGGGATAACGGAAAGTTATTGAAAGAGATATAGATAGCTTCGGGAACCATTTACCGATTTTGAAAAACACAAGTCCTTCATTGGCAGAGTGACCAGATACTTTTGGCGCAATGGAAGACAAGAACTCCCAAAGTGTAGGACAGTGAAGAAAAATGTAGGGTGCACGCTATAGAAATAACGGTAAGGAATTAGAACACGCGCTGTGATTGGTTGATGATGGCATATACGCAGCCAAACGAAATCACGAATTTTACCACGAGAACACCGCATGGTGAGCTGTCTGATGAAAACGCAAGAAGACTTGTAGTGATGTAATGAAACGCCATCTTAAGGCAGAATTTCTAAATGAGAGATCACTTTGAGAGATAATAGCATCAAAAAAATGACAAATTTATTTATTTTGTCAAAATTAAGGACATTTTGGAAATTTTTAAATTCCTCCTTGATACCTGACAGAGAGTTGAAATGTAGAATATGTCCTGGAAGGGGTGGACGTCTGGTCACCATGTAATTAAAACTTTGTGATGGCTCACATGAAGGCTGGTAGCGTTGATATTGTGGGTGGACCGTGCCGAGAAGATCACTCTAGCTAGATCAATTCGTTGTATCATTCTTGTTTTTTTTTATCACCTCGTCCTACTGCCCACGCATATATAATAATTCTACTGGCCCACACCTCCATATCCAGTGTAATCACATCATCTCATTACGGGTACGTGTAGACAACTTCCTTTGGTGCATCCTGGGAAACACTCTGTGCCACCAGAGCGGCGAATAGTCTACAAACAGTCAACCGAACTGGATGTCATGTCCCTCCCGGTCGGTAATGCCATGCGCTAAAAAATAAACTAATGGGGTAGGGATGAGGAAGGAAGAATTTTAGAGGTAGTCTATCCACATTTTCATTGAAGGAGAATTGAAAACCATTTAGGGAAAATTATTCTCTATAGACCCGACTGGGATTCGAAACCCGACCACCCGTCATCAGCAGGCCTGTCTAAAACGAGAGGGATGCCTTAGACAGTTCAGCCACTGAAGTGGGTATAGTTATTATTCATCTCTTGTTTAACTATTGTATTGAATTGCATTGTATTGTATTGTACTGTATTGTATTGAAGAGTTCATTTCCAATGTCTTGTATTTTTACTTATCTAAAAATTGTACTCTAGTTTGCAACTCTCAATCGTCTTTTTCATTCTTGTACAATCTTCTCAAACTTGAATAGTAATACCACAACGCAATATAGAATTAAATTAACGTATATTATTCATGTATGATCATATTTTCAAATTTCTAATTATATTAAATACAGATTTAAAAAAATATATTTTTTATTTATGAGATGAAAACCAAGTTACATTATATAGTAAATAAAAAAAGAGTATAGCAATTTATTTCTTATGCCTCGGCTCCTTTAGTATTCAATTGTCGTAATTAAGTGTACAACCAAGGTGTATTATCGTATTTCACGCTAGTAACTTCCTTAGAAATGGCTTAGTTACTGGCAGGAACTACTTTATACGGATATAATATATTCGTGTCTGGGCTACATAGCTCGTAGCCCAGTTTGTGGGAAGAGCCGGTACTTGTGTAGACCTACCTTTTCTCAAGTCACAGCCGAATGTACAAATCGTACATTCTTTCCTTGGGGGCTTTTCCCGTGTCCCAATGAGATGTGGTGATTGTGATAGTAAATGTGAGGGTGTGAAACCAGTAGAAACTCTTAACCTAATGTAAGCTTAACCAACCAAAGCTTAACCAACCAAATCCTGGTGATAGTTGGGACGATTCCTCTTTCAGAAAAAAAAAATACCCAAGATACCAGNNNNTTTTTTTTTTTTTTTTAGATTGTTGATCTCGGTGGTCTTGGAGTAAAGTTCTCGCCTCAGGATCCATTGTTCGTAGGTTCAAACCCAACCGGGGTCGACCTATTTTTCTTTAGTGATGAAAATCCGTAACACAACTTCCTTCAGAGGCTAAGTAAAGCCATCTGTCCTAAGTCATCTCTGGAGTGTAAAATAACCCTGGAAGGTATGAAAAAAACTTTTCCGGAAAAAATTAATAGGCCCTTTTACTCTCGCCCATATACATTTCCCTATGATGATAAAATTAGTCAGTTCAAAAAGTGCGCATTAAATACAAAAAATAAATAAAATAAATAATATTTTGAGCTTACAGGCCGGAGGGTTTATTGTGCAGACCACATGACATCCTCTATCCGCAGAAGTTGGCACTTTCTTCGCCAACAGATGGCGGACTCTCAATCAGTATGATTAAATTGCGTGCTGACGTCATGATTTTTTACATATAATATATGTTGTGAAATATATTGAACATTTTAAAATTGAAAGGCATAATAAATGCTCTATAGATAGAGACGAACCTTTTCTGATAACAATTTCAGTTTATTAAACCCCTGGGGAACGGAATATACTCGCAAAAGATTTGAATCTAATATTGAAGTATTAACACTAGTATACCGGGGAGCCACGACTTTTGTGACACTTTTGCACACAACCTCAAAGCGCTGCAGTAGATCCGGGAATGTGAAAATAAATCAAGAATTATTGCTTTATTTTACTAGTTTGAAAATTTATTAACATATTTAGGGTGAATTAAACTGAAGTGTCAACTTTAAAACCTTGAGAATATATCGATTGCACTCGTTCCATTTATATTGTTGGAAAATTTGCGGGCAAAAACTGTAATGAAACTTTTAAATCTCACATATTTACTACCTACAGACACCTAAAGGTTCCAGTGTTAAATCCCCGCACTGAAGCCGAAAAATATATACCTAATATATTAGTGAGAAATTGGGTTGTTCAACTTTCATTAAATAGTGGAGTGAATTTATGATAAATGATCGCTGTGTTTAACCTAGAATTAAATTATAACAAGTTTCTGAAAACCAGAAAATAATCACTTCAAGCTTACCAAGTAAAACAAGAAATCAAATAAAACAAATGGCACAATTAGTGTCTAGTTTGATTTAAATATTCTTAATTTATAGTTGAAGGGCATGGGTAAATAATGTGCTATGTCACATAAACAATAAATATGTATAGTCTATACTTAAATAGTAGATGCGTATAACCCGAACGGGTAGTAAGACGCGGTGCTAATAATAATAATAATAATAATAATAATAATAATAATAATAATAATAATAATAATTAAATAGTAGAGTTTAACTACAGTTTATAAAATTTATAGTTTAGCCACAATCTTATTAAAATTATTTCTGAAACATCAAAGTTTTTATCAGTATCTTTTTAAGACATTTGAAGAGGCGCTCTTTTTGTTTAGTTTTTAAAGTCTTCCCACACCAGTGGTCATGCGGTCTAGACCTTCAAGCTCACGATATATTGGATTTCTGGTGACGAGTAGGTTAAATAAAAATATATATCAATGTTGACTGCAAAAAAGAAAGTGTTTTCATGAATATTCCTTCCTACTAAAACCCTAGTCTAGCTTAAAATTGATCTACCCAATTCGTTGGCCGCATGGTCTGATAAGCTACTCTCGTAGTATACATGACTGCTGATGACGGGGAGATTGAGGTTTGAATCTCGGTCGGGTGTACTGAGGGTGATTCTTACAAAAATGGTTTTTCACTCTACATACACACAAATTCGGGTACATTTCATATAGATATTGACTTCCTAATACCTAAAATCACTAGCGTAATTAGTAAATAGGTGGATAACCTAAACGGATAGTAAGACGTGGTGCTAAAAAAAATTGAGTTGAGTAATAGTGGAATATATTAAGCTACCATGGGAAATCCCATCTTAATCGGCCTCCGTGAGACAGCAAGGCAATAGCGTTAATAAACAAGTCCCTCCGACAAGTAGCCCGGGTGATTCGTGTGAATGTTGTTCCTGGTTTCGACACATGGTGTGAGAAAGCTCTATCCGGGAGGCTCAGGTGAATGCAAGGAACTCGCTATTATCGACATTCAGATAAAACCACGACCTGTTAACCGAAATACATTCATTTAGCACCGAGTCTTACTACCAGTTCGGGTATAGGCCTACGCTTGTGAACTAATTGCGCTAATGGCTTTAGGGATAAGGAATGTTTATATTTATAGAAAGTATACCCACGTTTGAGTGGAGTGAGAGTGGAAAACCATTTTGGAAAAACCACCCTCAGTACACCCGATCGAGATTCGAACCTTGATCCACCTATCATCGGCGGTCTAGTCCACTGCTATAGTAGCGCCCCGACCATGCGGCCACCGAAGGAGGTGGACGGGATGATTGATACAATATCATGCTAGAACCAGAAAACGTATCCAAGTAAAATTATTATTATTTTACAATTATGTTATATTTTGAAAACTACTTTAAAACGGTTTCTTTGGTCTCAATTCCACTGTTTCCCAAAAGAGAAGAAAACCGCCCTACCATGCGACGTCTGGTTTGAGGTATATAACCTACCTGAACTACGTGCTATGCGGGGACAAAAACTGGCTCCTGAGAGTCGATTTATCGGGATATTAGACACACAACCACGACTAAAGTACAAAATTTATTTAAGAGCGGTGCTACGAATCCTCTACTTGACAACAGCAACATTGGAATGAGTGAAAGATATCTGGCCCGTGCTGTATTATCTGCCTACGTTACGCGCTATCTGTGGGATAAGATGGGCTCTTACCTGGCTATACGGTTAAATAAATGGCATGGTACACTGCACAAACACTCTCGTTCCTTTGTCCAAATTATACTTATAATTTTTATATGTGAAACAAACTAATATACACTGTTGCTAAAACATTATCGCAAAAAGAGCATCATCACATTTCACATTTGCCAGTATTTGGATATTTTCGAGCTTCGAGCCGAGATCGTCATTAAAACTCGGGATCGAGATCGAAAGTTGTGTAGGATCGTCATCTTCTAGCTTCCTCTTGATGTACTTACAAATCAATGTTTAAAACGAAATGGTAAGTATAGGCTATTTAATTTAGATGATATCGGCATTTTAATTTATAAATCGTTTGGTAGCTTAACAAATCGTTAAAATAAATATCAAATTTCACATTAATAGACTAGAATGAAAAAAACCGAGGCTTGCAGAATCCTAGCATGGACGAAATAATATGCACTTTTACAGAAATATATTGAGCAAAAGGTAATATCTCTTATAACAAGAAAATATAATCCATTTTCTAGACCTCAATTTAAACCATATATTGTGCAATATCTCAGAAATTGTTGGTTTTATAAAAAAATATTTCAAATAAAAGTTTTTTATTCATAATAGTCATACAACTTTTCAATGATAAGTTATTTCGTATCTCAAAGAGCTGTGTAGATATTATTAAAATTGGAAATATCCGTTTATGTAAAGTACCCTCTAAATCAATTTCCCAGGAAAAGGAGATAGGCCATTTTGTTCTTAATCTTAAACAGTGCCTAGATATGAATATTAACCAAAATCTTTAAAGCTGAGTTTGAAATAATCGATGTTTTTCCTTTTGGCGCTGTCGTCAACTAACTTTAATTTTAGGGTTAAATATCTAAATAAAAATATCCTCAGGGAAACCTTATAGAAACCTTAGATACCAAGTTTTAGCCCAATCGGTGAAATGTTTTCGGCTCTAGGCCAAGATACAGACATACAAACAGACAGACAGTTGGCATCGCATAAAAACGCTTTTTCGGTTTCGTTGGGTCATGAAACGTCGATACACATAAAAATCTCTAATGTGATTTTTTTTTATGATCACAATAATTCCTCTAACTGAGGAATCGCGAGAAAGTAAAATTTAACTGAAAAAAACATAAAGTTTTTTTACTTGAATGTGTTTCATTGAGCAATTGAAGTAATGTAATCAGACCCAATTGAGACTTTCATCCCAAAATCGTGAAGTTTTGACTTTACAAGTTCGCATTCACAGTGATGACGCGGCCAGGGCTTGGATGGTGTGTCTGTTCTAGTTGAGTTAGTTTATAAGTCATTTACCCGCCTCGGTGGCGTAGTTGGCTAACGCGCTTGTCATGTTGAGCTCGACTACTGAGGACGGGGAGATCGAGGTTCGAATCTCGGTCGGGTGAACTGGGGGTGGTTTTTCCTAAATGGTTTTCCACTCTCCCTCCACGCAAATGCGGGTTCCTTTCCTCTAATTCAACCTTCCCAATTCCTAATCCATTAGAGTAATTAGTACTTAAAGCGTATAACCCGAACGGGTAGTAAGACGCGGTGATAAATATTATTATTATAAGTCATTTACATATATCATCGGTCGGTTCAGAAAGTGAACATGTAAAGTGTAGGGAAGTGTACGAATAAATAACACGCAAGCATATAATCAAACTATACTCGTCAACTATTTAATACGCCTCTACATGCCATCATTGTTTATTCTCTATTATTGCTTTTCATCGGCTTAGCATTTACAATTTTGTAAAGTCATGGAAAATTATTGTGTGAACAACACGAGTTGATCAAAGTTAAAACTTTTTATCTCTAAGTTTAAGTATTTTTAATTGTGTAACCATCTTCACAATGCAACTTTTACCTTTCTAACCTGTACCATAACTCTTCCTCGTGTTCTTCACTCATCTCGTTCACCTTATAGTTGATCCACTAAGCTCCTGCCCTTTTTATCCGTGGGTCCCACCTAACAACCAGTTATTTAAATATACCTGCAACCGCTTCAGTGGTCACATGATCTATGCCATAGGTGGTGGTGTAACTATAGGATTCCGTAGGTGGCAAAATGCCGCAAGCCCACGTCCAAAATGGGGCCCATCCACCCACCCAAAATTAATTTTAATGTTGATTTATTTTTAGCCTCTATAAATTTTAATATTGATTATAATTTTATTTATAATATTTATTAAAATAATTTTATTCAATTTATATAACTTTTTTTACATTATATACTTAGTTTTCACTATTCAGTGGCAATTTTATTAGACAAATGTATTAAGTAATCTATAAAAGAATTGCAATAATAAATGCCAATGTAACTTATTACTATCTCCAGTTACACATACTATTGGGAGGGAGGCTTTATTTTATTGAGAAGGGGGCTGAGGAGGGGCACCGTAAAAGTTTTGCGACGGGCTTATTACTGTCTCGTTACATCTCTGCGTGTAATATGGGAAATACTTTCAAAATTTAAAATTGTTTCGTGAGTTAACCGAATAAAAATTTGCCCTAGTTATAACTAAATTAAACATAAAATACCAAACATTCATGCAGCAAAACATGCAGAGGCATCCCACTTAGAAACAACAATAAATCAATCATAACCTCCAAACTCAAGACGACGATGAAAAAAACTACACACATCCGCTTCATGTTATTAGCTGATGAGGGCGTGCGTGCAGCGTGACTACATGACATCGCATTTTGATATTGTGATGTAAATTACTCTCTCTTTTTGCACCGCGTCTTACTACCTGTTCAGGTTATATGCACATGTACTAATGACTCTAATGTGCTAGGGTTGAGGAAGGTTAAATTTTAGAGAACGTATATCCGGGATTCAAACCACGATCTCCCTGTCATCAGCAGTCTAGCCTATCATGAGAGTGACACCTTAGATCAGGCGTCCACTGAAGGAGGTGATATAAATTACTATCGTGCAAAAAATATTCCCACGTGATCTACTGAAAATGCCTTCGCGAGCTAACAGTAGCTCACGATCGACGGTTTGACGAACTTTGGTATAACCTCTCAAGCATTAATACTCTCACAATTGACTGCATTGGCAATGAAGAGAAGATCAGGTTTCAAATCCTGGCTGGGTGTATAGAAGTTGTTTTTTTATAAACATTTTCCACTTTCCTTCCACTCAAATCCGAGTATATTTTCTTTCAACTAATACCTTCTTAAAACCTATTTAAATATGAAAAAATAACGGATGGCCTGAACTGATGGTAATACGTGGTACAAAAACGAAAACTTCCGAATTGGTACTAGGTGTCACATGGTCTAAGTCTTTGGATTCTCAATAGATTGGATTGTGAGAGTGAGGTCTAGGTTCGACGAATCAAGTTCTTGTGAGGGGTGATTTTACACATTAGGTTTCATAATTATGGTTTCCCACACTCCTTGCTGATACGGGTGCAATTATTTCAACAAAACTTCCTCATCCCTACAGCTTAATTGAGGGGTATCCAAAGTGAGGCCCGTGGAACCTATGTAGCTCTCTTCTCTTTTGAGACCCAAGACAGTATTTATTGTTTAATATTTTATAATATATATTAAAAACAAAAGATATATTTTAATGTAGCTTGTTTTAGTTTTAAAAGAAGCTCGGATATTATAATAAATTGAACTTATAAATAAATGGTTTTAGTAATCTACCTTTAGTTCTCGAAGTATTCAATATTGTGTTCTTCATATATAAAACTAAAAAAGAGGTCACTGTTAAAAAATTTAAATGTTGTCAAAATTAACTTTTTATCGTTACAATATATTAAGTGTTTGTGTGTGTGTGTGTGTGTGTGTGTGTGTGTGTGTGTGTGTGTGTGTGTACGTGTGTGCGTGTGTGTGCATACGTGCACAGCCTCTTGTTATCCATCTGAGCTGTTCTTAGTTTTGCACTAACAGGTAAGGATATTATGGTAGGTATACGGTATAATTTAAAGGAGATGTATCATTTTGAAAGATGAGAACGGGGAACTATTTTGGAAACCCCAATCCGAGATTCGAACCCCGATTTCAAACTTGCCGAACAATCACGTTAGATGATGCTCACGCTTTGTACGGTTCGTGGTCCCAGGGGCCTGGGCTTATAATTGATTCTTTAAGATATTTTAGTTGTTGCTTGTGACATAGAAAATAGTGGATAAGTGTAATAAATTATGTGAACTATAAGGTGGTCTCAAGAAATATTTATGGCACGGGAACTATTTGTCAGTTCTTTAAAAAAATCTTTTGTGGTTGTAGAAGTAATAAATTGTTGGATGCGGGTTATCTTATAATCTTTTCCCTAACAGCTACAACATTATGGTGAATCTTATGGGCATTACATTTTTTTAGCACCGCGTCTTTCTAACCGTTCGGGCTATATGCTGGCACTACATTAAAATAATATAAGCAAATATATCTTGTTGTTTCTTATTTGTATTATTTATAAATATTTATAATATTACTAATATTTCTTGATAAAATGTTTGATAGTTTACAGCTAAGTTAAATAAAAACATACTGTCTAGATTATATTAAAAATACTTACGTAATTTAATCTTTTGCTTTTATTTAATATTGTTTTCATAACTACCATTACACGAATGAAAATTATAATTTACGCTTAAAAGACAGTTATGAATAAAGTAGAATTTAGAGAAAAGGTGCCCACATTTGCTTGGAGGAAGAGTGGTGGTCCCTTTAAGAATAAACTTTCTCAATACTGCGATAACATTTTAAATGCTTAACTATATTTTAATATTTAGGATATATTTTTCACTGAAGATTTCTTGTATTATCATCAACCATACTAATCTACGTATTGCGCATAACAAGTTCAATTATTTAAAACCATTATAATATTTCTTCATTTAATACCAGAATTCTATCAATATATACTTAAATTTTCTACTATGGATAAGAAAAAGAAAAATTTATTACACTGTAACAACTCAATATTTGATTTTTATGTATACCATATTTTTTAAAGTCTCGCATAAAAGTTATAACAATATGACTATGTACATTATTTAACTTTATGTTTAGAAAGGTGCGCCACAGGGAGATATTATGGTTTGGTATTTTTGATGTGTATAAATTTATTTATGTCTTACACACCCATATAAAAGACAGGGAGTTAAAAAGTAATGGGTATTGGTTTGGTTTGTCATATATTTATTTGTTAGGGAAGTTGTGAAAATTCATTTAATAGTGATGATCAAATCTCGCTAGTTTTGTTTGAAGGTCCTGGGAGCAGGAATCAACATGCAAATCACAAAACAAAATAAAACAATACATGCTTTAGTATTTTTATTTATTCCGCCTGGCGTAATTCCAGGGGTTGCTCCCAAATAATATTTAAATAAGGAAGTCACACACATATATATATATATATATATATATATATATATACATACACTCGGTAGAAATTTGAGCACTGAGCTCAGCTTCATAGGCATAACAAATTACATGAGCTTGACGTTTATTCAGTATACTCATAGATGTGTATTTTTTTTAAATAATTTTTGTTTTGTTTAAATTAACGTTTTTAGTTTTTAATTTCAAACAAACATACGGAGTAACCATTTCTTTTTACGGCAGCTAAGTTAATATTTCCATTAAAATATTGAATTTTATTTTATTTTTATAGAAGTTTGTATCATTTACACCAGTTTAACGCTTAACAAACAAATATTCTAGCTATACTATTAAATATGACCAAATAAGAGGTTGGTGCCAGTTTGTGGCTAGCCTTATCTATCCCAAGGATAATATATAGCATATAAATATATCTATATATCAATATTTTATATAATATGTATATTTATTTTTAGCACTGCGTCTTACTACCCGTTTTGATTATACGTATAACAAATATTTAATTTAACAACTAATCTAATGGGTGAGGGATGAGTAAGGTTCAATTTGGAGGGAAGTTTACCCAGTTTTGCGTGGATAGAGAGTGGATAGCTATTTATTTGAAAATAATACCAACAATACACCCATCTGGGATTCTAATTTCTATCTCCCTGTCATCGGCAGTCCAGTCTATTACTAGAGCAATGCTTTAACCCAGGCGTGTTACTCTCATTGGTTAAAATAAAGTCACATTGAACTTGTTTGTATGTATCTTAGGTATTTAACGTGCACTTTTTGAACCAACTGATTATGTCGACACACGAACATTTCTATGAGAGCTAAAGGCTTTAACAATTTTGCCGATAAAGGTATTTTCATATACCTTCCAGAGTTATTTTACATGTTACGACGACTTGGGACCGATGGCCTTACTTCCCTTCCGGAGAAATTTGCACTACGGATTTTTATCGTTCAAGAAAAATCTGTTGAGTCCGGCTGGGTTTGAACCCGTAAACATCGGTTCCTAGGTCGAGAAATTTACCCCAAGACCACTGAGATCGGCTTGAAATTTAAAAATACCGAGGGGGGCCACATTAAAAAGACTGTTTTTATTTACTAAAGATTTTAGACCATTATTTGCAATAGCCAATAGTGGTGTAACTATCGGGCTTTAAATCTTATTCCAAGGATAATGTTATGTGTGTAAACGAATGTGTATCTGTAACTTAAGATATATCTGGTGTTTGTTTCCATTTCATGTAATAAAACAACTGCTAATATAAGCATGAGCTTCCAAAATGGTACATTCGTGGTGTTTGAATTCGACTATTTTTGGGGAGAGATACGCGTCTAATAAAGGGTACAGTTTTGATACACAAACCTCACATGACATAATTCTACTCAATATGCCAGATTTCTAAATATTCCGTTCAAAACTGTAGTATTTACTTACCTTTTGTAAGAATAGGCTCGCATTGCATGATGGTTCATCATAAGGTCCATGGGATGTGATTTTGACTTGCCTTCCTTAAACCTTTCTACCGCTAAAGCTTGTCTCAAGCATAATAATAACATATTTGATTGCGTTACAGACTTATAGTATATTATTTTATCTTCACTCTCCAAACCAAAACTAAGGAACTAAGGAGTGAACTCTAAAACAGGGTAGTTTCTACCCTGAATGAATTGACAAAAACAAAATATGAGAAAGTTTGAAAAGTATTTGAGAGTGCAACATCGTATCGATTTCCCCCAACAACACGAAGACTTGGCAATAATACAAAAATATTGGAGTGAGTACAATGGTGTTTTTTTGTTTCTTATTAGATTGGCTAGAACAAACTATTAAATTGGCAAGAATGCGTGGCTGGAAGGTTCAAGTCAAGTGTAGCCCCTACTACCGCATATATATTTATTTGATAACTTCGTCGATTGAAGTAAAAAAGGATTGCTTTATAACTAAAGTTATTTGGATATAAGGTCCATAAGATAAATATTTTCACTCTATAAAACACTAAAATAAATTATCTTGTACAATTCAACTGAACCAGAATAATGGAATTTGTGTAGTTGTCATTGAGTTCAACTAAATGATTATTTATTTGGAGGGCATTCCATTACAATGATTTTAATTACTCATAGTAGTAAAATCTATTTTGTAAGATCCTTCGGTTTAAAAAAAAAACTTTATATAGTTATATATTAAAACATCCAAAAGAGGACTGTAATGTATTTCCATGTAGGTTGGCTATCATGTGTGGTGACGTAATAAACTGCTTCCCATCATGCCCCATCTTAAATGACTATCGATAATCTTATCGATAGCCGGGGTTCCCGACCAAACCATTTTCCCTCAAGCAGTAACATTAAACCAAGTAAGTGTTCTTATTCCAGCCGTCCTTACCATGTTACGGACGTAACATATTGGCGACGAGGATAAAACAAACTATGATATAACATGTTCTTGGCTATTTGGAAGTCCAGCTTTAAATGTTTTTTGAATTAATTTAATTACATAAGTTAAAAAAAGTTATTCAATTGTAAACGTATACGTAGCAGCCTTGAGGCAACTCCGAGAACATTTGGGGATTTTAATAACTTAGCGCGTGGTCTATGAAAAATTATCCATGTTAACACAAAATGGCGGTCATAGGAAACATGGGTAATTTCGACACTAATGAAGAAACCTGTTCTTCATCTGTGGAGCGATTTGAAATATTTTTCGAATATAATAGTTTAATTAATGATAAGAAAGTAAGTACGTTACTGTAGGTGACCTGGTGGTCTAGGGGGAAGGTGTCAGACTTCTGTGCTGGGGGTCGGGGTTCAATCCTCGGTCCCGGCACAGATTTATCTGATTTCCAAACCCTTCCTTCACCTCTGACAAGACATCTTGTGAATGTGGGGAATGCCAGGCCTCCACAGTGGTTCGGATTTCACGTTAAACTGTAGGTCCTCCATTTCATCTCAAAATCAGCCTACCATTACACATTAGCGTAAGTGCGTATAACCCGAACGGGTAGTAAGACGCGGTGCTAATAATAATAATAAATACGTTACCGACAGTAGTAGGCGTGAAAACGTTTAATCTTTTACGAGATTTATGTACACCTGACAAGCCGTCAACAAATAACTATGTGGATCTAATTAAAATTATCCAAGAACACATATACTAAGCCATCGTTTATTGCCGAAAGGTATAAATTTAGTTTAAGATCACAGCATGAACATGAAAGAATCTCAGATTATATCGCTAGCTTAAAACAAATGTCAAAGTATTGCGAATTTAAAGAATCACTATCTGATTATGTACGGGATCGTCTTGTCAAAGGATTGAGAAGCAGCTCTACTAAGCAACGACTTCTAGTGGAGAGACAACTAGACTAGGAAAAGGCAGTACTGATTTCAACATCTTTGGAGGCAGCCGAGAAGGATGCAGCGTCACTGGCCTTTGGACATAACACCGGTGGAGCAGCTGATAGTCAATCCCAAAGTCATCAAATATCAAAGAAATAAATGGCGGTACGAGAGAGGTGAGATGCTATTTTTGTGGAAGAAACGGCCATTTAATAAATGAATGCCATTATAAGCCGTATGAATACCGTGTATGTAAGACGAAAGGTCATTTGCAAAAGGTGTGTCGATTGAAACAGTTGGGTAAGTCAAACAATTATAATAGGGCTACTCGTAAGATTGCTAGCAAATCTCACAGAGACAAACAAATTTATGACAGTAATAAAAAACATTTAGTGGGGCTGGGTGTGTTAAATGACAATAATGATGAAAACATTGATGACATTTAAAATTTATTTGAGCTATATAAAAATCAGCTTGGCGAGAAGCGTGAATAAATGTTCAGGTGGAAGGAAAAGAAATTCCGTTTGAAGTAGACACAGGTGCAGGAGTATCTGTAATCTCTTAAAAGTATTATCTGGATAAATTGAGTCACTTAAAACTGCATCCAACTGACTTAATCCTAAACCCATATATAAATGAACCAATTAATCCTGGGGGTGTTATAAATGTAAATGTTCAATATAAGGATTTATCACACAAAATGGAATTATTTGTAATTAAACATGGAGTTAATCCATTACTAGGACATGACTAGATTAAGGAATTAAAAGTACAATTATTGATTCCAGAAAACTTGCATAGTGCTAATAGTGTAATGGCAGGTAGGGAACAAATAGAAATGGTAACTAACCTGTTAAGGGAATTTCCAGAAGTTTTAAATAAAATGTTAGGTGATTATAAGGGTTAATTAGTTAGGTTAAATTTGAAAAAAGATGCTAAGACAAAGTATTGCAAACCAAGATCAATTCCATCTGCACTTAAAGAAAATGTAGAGCAGGAGTTAGGTTGCTTAGTGCAAGAGGAGGTACTAACATTGATTTCTAATAGGGAATGGGGTACACCAATAGTCCCTGTACTTAAGAGGAATGTAAATATTAGCATATGTGGAGATTTTAAAGTGAACCGGAACTCTAGTCTAGAACTAGAGAGACATCCTATTCCCAAAATAGAAGAGTTATTTGTCACTTTACAAAAAGGAGGAACCTTTAGTAAACTGGATCTACGTCATGCTTATCAACAGGTTAGGGTTAGACGAAGAATCTAAGAAACTTTGTGTGATAAGCACGCACAAGAGTTTATTTAAGTACAACAGAATTCCTTATGAAATTTCTCCAGAACAAATTTGTTCCAAAAATTAATGGGAAAAACTTTACAGGTGTTGAAAGGAGTAGTCTGTTCACGGTAGGAATTGTTTTCTGAAAGGCCGTTTTCCCTACCAGAAATCTATTATACAGTAATATATTGGTAGGAAAAAGTACCTTTCAGAGAGTAATTCCTACCGTGAATGAAGTATAATTATATTTTTGGATGACATTTTGGTTACTAGTAGGAACATGCAGGGACATTGTGACAGACTCAAATAATTATGTAAACGTTTAAGTGACAAGGGTCTCACAGTAATCAAAAATAAGTTTAAGTTTTTTCTAAGAGTTTAGAGTATTTGGGGTTCGTAATAGACAAATATGGGTTAAAAACGGCCAAATACAAAATTGCACCTATATTATATGCACCTAAGCCGGAAAATGTTAGACAACTGAAGGGATTTCTAGGGCTAGTCAATTACTATGGGAAGTTTGTTCCAAACTTATCCACGATACTAAGTCCTATGTCTTGTCTGTTGAGAAACAACACAGATTTTAATTTGGACAAAGTATGCATGAAATCTTTTTCAATAATTAAAGAAAAGTTAGTGTCAGTAGAGGTGTTAGCCCAATATAATCCTAAATTACCCTTAAAATTAGCATGTGATGCATCAGGCTATGGTTTTGGTAGTGTACTCTCACAAGTGCTGAGTGATGGAAGTGAACGTCCTATGCTTCCCGCACACTATCTAAAGCCAAACAAGGATATTCACAGATTTATAAGGAAGATTTGAGCCTTGTTTTCGGGATAAAGAAATTTAATCAATACCTGTGGGGAAGGAAATTTATACTATGTACAGATCATAAACCTTTGTTAAGCATATTTGAGGAGAAAAAAGGTTTGCTAGATTTAGCAGCTAGTATATCACAAAGATATGCTATTTTCTTATCAGGGTACGATTTCGATATTTGCTATGTTAAATCAAATAATCATTGTAATGCTGATGGGTTATACAGGTGGCCATTATTTAACTCTGACAATGTTGAATTAGAGAATGATAATTGTATTGTTACTTATTTATAATGTTTTGAAATTAGTGGAATATATATAAAATGTGAAGATATTAAGAGAGAAGTACAAAAAGATCCAGAATTTGTTAAACTTACAGGTTATGTGAAGTTTGGTTGGCCTTATGTTTATGATAAGGAGTTGACAACTTATTTTCATAGGAGAAATAAATCAACATTAGAGCAAGGAATACTGATGTGGAGGTATAGAGTTATTGTGCCAGAGAAATTTCATAAACATTTGTTAAAGGAATTACATTCAAGTCATCTTGGAATAGTTAAAATGTAAACTTGA
Organism: Timema douglasi; assembly: GCA_901482245.1. Lineage (NCBI taxonomy): Eukaryota > Metazoa > Arthropoda > Insecta > Phasmatodea > Timematidae > Timema > Timema douglasi. The sequence goes on along the minus strand of CABEEJ010000381.1, from coordinate 120,185 downwards.
TCAAGGTCTTATATTTAGTGGCCTATTATTGATCATGACATTGAAAAAATTGTTAAAAATTGTGCACCCTGTCTCTTGGAAAGACACAATCCATCAAAGAGTATGTTACATGTTTGGAATTATCCAAATAAACCATGGTCTAGGTTACATGTAGATTTTATGGGTCCATTCAAATCTAAGATGTATCTTGTTATCATAGATGCATATACTAACTGATTGGAAGTGTTAGAGGTATCGTCAACAGAAGCAGGTAAAACCATTTCTCATTTAAGGCAGATCTTTGCGAGGTTTGGTTTACATGAACACATTGTAAGTGACAATGGACCACCATTTACATCATACGAATTCAAGGGTTTTTTAAAATGCAATTGGTACTAAACATTCTTTAACACCTCCATAACATCCTCAAAGTAGTGTTCTAGCCTAAAATGTAGTAAAATTTGTAAAAAATAAATTGATGATTGCTATTCATGAAAAAAGAAATATATAAGTAGCTATAAGTAGATTTATATGTGATTAGAGGAACTCGGTACATAGTACAACAAATGAAACACCATCAAAATTGATGTTTAATAGACAACTTAGAACTAGGCTAGATTTGCTACGTTCTAATGTAAATGAAAATGTAGAACAAAATCAAAGAAAACCGATTAAATATACAAATGGATGTAAAACTCGGTAAATAATTCCAAACCAACGGGTCAGAGACTATCGGGCAAAGAATAAATGTATTGAAGGGTTTGTTGTATCACAATTGAGTCCAGTAGCCTATTTAGTCAGATCAGGGGCTGCAACATGGAAACACCATATTGACCAATTAATTATTTTACAGTCTTCCCCTGAAACTAAAATGGAGGAGATAGAACCTAGCGTTAGAGATACATATCCCTCAGAGCTAGATCCCAAACCGAATAGGGAAAATTTGACATCTCCTAAGGCATTCAGGGGTGAGAATCATTCTTCATTCATCCCTAGAGTTGAATCGCATGAAAAGGGCAGTAATCCAGAATCGCACCCACCTCAAAGAGTTGAAATCTCGCCACAAATAAAGGAGCCTAGGTATCCAACTAGGTGTAGGAGACCTGTAGTCAAATTAAATTTGTAATTAGTTAAAAATATTATTACATTATTTCACTGACTATTGAAAACTATGGTCAGATATTATATTCTGTATTTCTGTATAAAAAATGTTAAAATGTAAACTATTTCATCATGAATCGTGGTCATGTATTGTATTATTTATTTTATGTATATTTAGGTATTTTGAGATGTCTATGGTCAAGATAATTGTAACGGAGGAATGTAATGTATTTACATGAATATTGGCTATTATGTGTCATGACGTAATAAATTGTCTGCTTCCCATCATGCACCATCCTAAATGACTATCGATAATCTTATCGATATTTGGTGTTTCCGACCAAACCATTCTCACTCAAAAAGTAACATTAAACCAAGTAAGTGTTCTGATTTCAGCCGTCCTTACCATGTTACGGACGTAACAAGGACAGTCAAATTTTAGCTAAAATTTTCAAATCCCCTCTGAATACCATTTTGTTAAGAACATTATATATTTTACAACTATCTAACTAGTCACGAAAACTATTTGAGGTCATATTGAATGTTTAAACTAGGGTTGGGGTAACTTTTCACATGGAAAGACCACCTTCAGGAACTCCTCTTAAGTAAATTCTTTTTAAAATATGATTGTGCACCAACCATAGATAATTAAATCTTTAAAAGGGGTTATTATTTTTAACATTATGCTTTTAAAATAACGATTTTTGATATTAATTAATTAAAATACATGACTTTGGAAAGTTGGAGGCCGCATGTGACCTTAATTCTGATTGTTCCCTATTATTGGTCCAAGCTATCCGATTTAATATGTATATAAACTTTTTAAATCTAGTTTATATTTCTATAAATATAAATATGCATGTTTCGAGTTTTGGTGCTGGTTGTGACATGTAATTGTATCTGACTTTATTTTCAATTATTAATATAGGAAAAAGTATTATGCTTATCAATAACTTAAGCGAAACATAGTTTGTTTATTCTACAGTCAAATCAATAAGACCTAACTCATTAATATCTTAATATTCAATAAAGCTAGTGATGGGAATGGAAAAGCTCTGATCTAGGCAGGTTATTCTAGGGTTGATTGTCTTTTGCAATTTTTTTCTGTGGTTTTCCAATTTCCTCTTTGCGCTTATACAAGCACCATTATTATTAAACAAACCCTCCTCTGCCTTACTGCTTAGTTTAAGCTATTAATAACCATCAAACCACCTCAATGGTCAAATGGTCTAACTCAGTGGTTCCCAAACCCAGGGTTGCGACCCAGATGAGGGTCGTAAGGATATTCCATCGGGTCACGGGAAGGCCTCTAAAATAAAAAGTCAAAAATTATGAAATATTACAATTACGTACACCTAATCTAACTGGTGTGTTAGCAAGAATTATTGCAGTACTGATAAGGGGAACAATATTGAAACAACGTTTTGAAACCCTCCTGTATCTACATTTTGGACCCAGCTCAAGGACAAGCCAATGCTATTTTCCTCCTTCTGACAATATAGCCATCCTTAGAACCCTGTCCATCAACATAACAATCAAACTCAAAGAACTCACCTACAAAATGAACTAGCATCACGACTGTCACTAAAAAATGTTTTTGACACAAATTTTTGACAATGAAGTCACATTTTCAAGGGAAAATATTGTTTAATTTTTTATTTGTAAACTTACAAATCTACTGAAATGAATTCAATTTAGCTCATAACATAAAACTTATCCCAAGAATGAATCAGCATTATATCATTCACTGAAATAGACTTTTTAGTCACATACAGAACATTGTAATATTCACATTTTCATTAAGAATTGTGCTTTACATTTGGTCTGATTAAAAGGTAATTGAAATTATTTAAAGTTATTGATTAAATTCTGTTTTTTATTTACATTTATTCAATTAAGTTAATTAAGTTAACTAATGTGGAGATTATATGCAATTAAAATTACATGTAATAACATTAGGGTCACCAGGTAGAGAGAATATTATATTTAGAGTCTTAATCAAAAACGTTTGGGAAACGCTGGTTTAACGCGTCACTCCCGTGGTAGACTGGACTAAAGATAGCAGGGATATCGGGGTTAAATTCCCAGTCCAACGTAAGGAGGTGTTCTCCTGAATGGCTTACCACTCTACCTCCAAACAAATGTGGGCACACTTCCTCTAAATTCAATCTAGCTCATCCCTAACACAGCATTGTATTTATTACATATGCGTAAAACCCCAATGGCTAATTATATGGGATAACAAAAAAACATTCATCGTATTAAAACGTATTAAGTAAATCATAAATAGTCAAATTGGTTGATTTTAAAAGGTTGTGTTAATGCCATCAAATTCATAAACATGTTAATTGTTTCAGATTTATCAATAATAAAAATAATACTTCAATATGCAAATAAAAGTGCCTAAAGTCAAAGTTAAGTAGTAAGATTTTCTTAAAATAAAGTTTCACGTAAATCCATTCTCTGCTTTAGACATTTGCTTGGAAAGGAAATGTATTGAAATGGGTTGAGAAAGACACGTGCTTTAAACTAGATCCCAATTCAAGTTTTTACTCAGGTTAACAGTTTAAAAAAAGTAATATAAAAGAGATTGAGAAAACCTCTTATAAATGTTTATTGCACATCTTCTTGACAAATGAAGACAGTTTTTCACTTAAACGATTTAAATCAAGCTCACGAACAGACACATACTAAAACTTTACTACTGATTGATATAGAGTCCTCTCAACTTTGATGCTGTGGTGTATGCCCTCTTTATGTAACTAGTTTAGCGCCAGGTAGATATTTTTAATGTTTGTCGGAATATCTTTTTATTTGAAATTACATTAGAAAATATTAGGAATAGTGCTTTATACTAGTAAAATACTATAAAGATACAAAAAATAGATTATCTTTAAAGAAAATAAAGAGAACAAAGTTTGAAATAGTACACATCTAAGTTAATGAAACGAGGGGCTGAGAGTACAAGAAGTGTAAATGATATTTCTACAATTTCGATAAAAACGAGTTTAAAGTTTGAACTTACTTTGTAAATTCTGTGTTAATATTTAATTTTTGATATTTAGTATGAAATAGTAATTAATTTATATCATCACTGCCATTGTTACCAAACCATTTGTATTACTTGTATTAGCTCTCTATTTGGGAGTTAAAGGCGTATAAGTGATTTTATATTACGTCTTTATGTTTACAAAATAATGTATTCACTCCAAAATAATTAAACTCAAAGTTTTATTTTGTTTTCAATTAAATCTATTACAATCTTTTTGTATTTTACACACATGGATATTTAAAATGATAATTTATTTCAGACATTATAATCACTCTCTATGGTAGTTTTATCTCCGATGTCTTGGCATTCAGAATCGGAGATAAAAGAAGTTGCATACATTCTGGAAGCAGACCTTGTGCTATTTCAAACCACCTTTTTCCACCTCTTCTTCTTTTCCTGCCACTTGTCCTCTTACTTTTCCAACTCGTCTTACGTCCCCTCCTATTCTTATCTTCCGTCTTATTTATTTCCCAGGTCACATTCCACCTTGTCTTACTTTCTATTATCCTTCTTCCTCTCGTCCTCTTCCTTTATCAAATCCTTATCCACCTCGTCTTTCTTCCTCTTGTCCTTACCATCGTCTTATTCCTTTACCAGCTCTCTTTTGACCTAATCTTACTTCCTTTGTCCTTATTCCTCTCATTAACTTCCTTCCCAAATCCCCTTCCACCCCATCTTACTTTCTCTTGTCCTCTTCCTTACCCAGCTCCCCTTTTACCTCATCTTACTTTCTTTTGTCCTGCTTCCCCTCCACTTCCTTTCCTAGCTCCACTTCCACCTCCTATTTCCTCTTGTCCTTCCACCTGTCTTCTTCTTAACCAACCTCATCTCCCCCTTGTCCTTCCATTAAACGTCTCCTTTGTTTCGCCTCTGCGTGTGGTATATAATTACAAAAATCGTGGAAGGAAAATTGGGGGAATAAACTGCTTAATTTCTTGGTGATTGTTCCATTTTTAGTGGACCCAGTTTTTTTTACAATATTTCTGTTTTTATTTTGCCCCCC